>MU184161.1:45366-57697 GCA_016904865.1 Pissodes strobi | reverse complement strand
TTTCGGCTGTATAAAAATCACAATAATAAGCGACAAATCAAAAATTCGCAATATCAACATGACGATTATTTAAAAACCGATAAATAGAGAATTTAAGAAATTAAACTATCGACAATTTTAAAATCTTGATATTCATTAATTCAAAATTCCGACAAATCAAAAACAAATCGAAATAGCAACATTATTAAAATCCCGACAAATCAAAAAATTATAACAGATAAACTTACAATCGTAAACTAACTCTGGGTTCGTGTATGTTACAATTATTAAAATACAGACAAAATGCCGATAAGTCAAAATTATGACTTACACCAATAGTATACTCTTACGAAAAAAATTCCCACAGCATTAAAAATCTTGAAAGAATCAAATTAACAGTAATAAAATTTAGACAAACAAAAATTTACAATATTAAGATTAATTCAATAATTATTAACAATCAAAATGCCAATAAGGCAAAATTCCTACAATATCAAAACTTCGACGTCTGTAAATTCCGACTGCATAAAAATTCCAACAAATCATAAATTCACAGTATCAACATACCGATTATCAAAAAACCGATAAATCAAAAATTCAAGAAATCGACAATATTAAAATCTGATTAATCAAAAATTCAGGAAATCGAAACTCCGATAAATCAAAAACAAATCAAAATACGACATTATTAAAATCCCGACAAATTAAAAATTTACAATATTAAAAATACGATTACCAAAATACAGACAGTGTGTCAGTATCAAGGATCTTCACTATATTAAAACAACAATTTTAAAATCACAAAATTTTCAAAATTTAGTATGAATATCGCGAAAAATCAAAATCTCAGCAAAATCACAATGTTAACAATATTAAAATCCCGCCAATCAAAAATCCGGTAAATCAGAATTTCGACAATATTTAATCATCATAAAAAACGACAATAATACACTCATAAGCAAAATCCCAACGATATAAAAATCTTGACAATATTAAATCGATAATAATATTAAAATATCGATATCAAAATTAGGAATATCAAAATTCATATGATATAAAAATCAACAACAATGACAAATTCTTACAGACATAATCCCGACAGTATGAACATTTTGAGAATATTGAAATTACGACTAATCGAGAGACATAAAATATTAAAATGCCGATAATCGAAATACCGATAAATCAAAATCCCAATACATTAAAATATCGACAATATTAAAAGATCAACAATACGATAAATCAGATTTCCGACGATACAAGTCTCGACGACTCAAAAATCTGAATATATAAAAAATCACGACACTATCAAAATAGTGACACTATCAGAATAACAACAATATTAAAATTTTGACGAATAAATAACTTACAATATTAAAAGCCCGACAATTGAAAATCTGATAAAACAAAATTTCGATTATTTTTTTTTGTTAATATTTTTGAAATTTTTTATTTAAGCGGAAATTCAATATCACGACGACTCAACATTCGGAGATCATAATTGGCAATTCTTATTCGTCATGTAAAAATAGGTTAAAAATCAACTCCCCCAAACAACCATCGAAATATTATGTTCGTAATAACGGTGTTGCTGTAAGAGATAAAACAAAAATAAAGGACTGAATATGGTAGAGATAATATACCTAAAATTATCTCGTCACAAACCTACGCTTGTGCGAAACACTTAAGCAAAAAAAAGGCAAGAAAGATTAAATAATAGCAGGGCTTTTTATGCTTGGACAATATTATATCAGTTTTTAGAGCTGCATCGCTTTAAATAAGCCGTATATCACGATTTAAGGGGCAATAAAGGCGCTTAATGAGTGTTCATGCCTTCGGACTGAAATTAATGGCTGGACCTGAGCGAATTCGTTGGTACGAGAAAGAGGTGGATGGACCATCGAAACGTGTAACGCATCAGCAGTCACTTGGTGCCTTGAATATTTTATTTTAGGTAACAAGTGAGATAAGTGCTAGAACGGAAAAAATGTTTTTCATTCATAAAATCGGTTGATAAAGCTTTTACATGGCAATACCCGTGTAGACCCCAGTCTTTGACACATTACTAACACCGAACACATGGTTGTGAAGTGACAGCCGAGACAGGCGGGCCTTAATTTGGACTTCTAAGAAGAGCCGTCGGCACGTCACCGATCGTTCAGTTTCAAAGAAACCCATGTGTTCGTGTGCGGGTAAGAAATCTCGTTTTTTTATATGTAATAAGAATAAGGTACATGCCCTTTTATCTTTTAACCACCCAGACGGCAATCTCATATCATCAGTTATTTTATTTCAGCGATTGCAACTCAAGCTAATAATTATATTTTCAAATTTTGTCGGTACACACAACTAAATCGCAAATTAATATAAACTACTGTTCACTTGAAACGGATACGAACAATTTTTGGTCTATGAGCAGATAACTAAATGTATGGGACCAAAGACATTCGTAGTATGATTGTCTTTGATGGGTGTTTACGTAAAATGCTTGATATGTGAAAGCCGACTGTATATAGCAGAAAAACTCTTCTTAGACTTACGACAAATCGTTTATTTAATCATGATTTATTAAATAAGTTCAAATAGGGTCGGAAACACGTTAGTCCTTCTGCAAGAGCCGGAATATCAAAATAAAATCTCTCGCATTAAATTCTTTTTTTTTGACACTGCCAGTTTTATTGACAACTGGTCCTATTGTTGTATTATACATAATGCGCCGTTTGTTACTTTCCCTATTTATTGTTTAAAACTCTAACATGCCCCCCACCTTGAAAGAATTAACACAAATCATATTCTAAGGCATTGGCCCTTGAACCTAAAGCTAAACATGTTATGATGAGTAACATCTATATTATTCTAAAAACTAATAACGCTGTATGATTCCGATTCATTCAGAGGAAGTGGGCATAATTTAACTACTGAACGTCGTATAACACCAGATATTGTTTTGACCGAAACAACGCGCACAATATTGTCATCACCAGGGTGAAGCTCTACTACTCTTCCTAAACGCCATTTGCAAGGTGGTAAATGGTCATCGTGCACTAAAACCATTGCCCCTATAGAAATATTGACAGTGCTTTTTTTCCACTTTATCGTCTCTTGTAGTTGTCCTATGAATTCTTTATTCCACCTCGACCAAAAGTGTGGTTTTAGGCGTTCTAATTGCTCAAAATGAGAAAGGCGATTTGTAGGAGTTTCTAATAATTCTGGAGAAGGAATGTTTTGAATTGACCGACCAATTAGAAAATGTGCAGGAGTGAGTGCTTCCAAATCGTTAGGATCTGTGGAAAGGGGAGTTAAAGGCCTGGAATTTAATATACCTTCTATTTGTGCTATGACCGTGTAAACGTGAGCAGAGTGTTGGACTAAACTCTTTTCATATGGTGTTTTGCTGACTTAACTCCTGCTTCCCAAATACCGCCGTGATGAGGCGAGTATGCTGGTATGAAGTGCCACTCTATGTCAAATCTATGGATACAGGTTTCCTTTAGAGAATCCCTGTTATTATTAAGAAAAGCACCCAACTCCCTGAGTTGATTGTGAGCTCCCACAAAATTACTGCCATGTACACCTTGGATGGTTTGCCTCTTCGAGCGATAAGACGTTGAAAGATCTCTATGATGGCTTGTGTACTTAACTCAGAAACAACTTCCAAGTGCACAGCTTTTGTTGACAGGCAAATGAAGAGGGCAAGGTAGCATTTCAAAATATTACAACCTCGCCCCTTTAAGTTGCCCATCAATGGCGTGGAAATCTTTGGATTGAACGGAAAGCATACCATGCATTCTTTAACAGTGCGTTTAGAAAGGTTTGTACCAGCAATAGGCCAATAATTTTGTCTCACCTGACATAGAAGTAGTTGAGGCCCAACAGTGCAGCATCATTTTATGTTCATGTTTAAATAGAAGTATAGTAAAAGGATGTTTAGAACATAATATCGCAGAATGTTTAGTATTAAAAGGATAGGAAAAGTGCTTCAATCTGCCTCCCACCCGAATTATTCCATTATCAATAAATGGTGTTAAATATACCAGCCTGCTTTTTTTAGAAATAGTGCCCGATTTTTCCAACGCCCGTCTTTCAATTAGAAAAGACACCTTTTGGGAGATCTTAACCAAGAATTCGCGTGCTTGGCGAAGTTCGAAAATCGTTAGTATACCACTCTGCTTTTCTGATTTTTGATTTGCAGCTTTACAACAATGAACAAACCTAAGAACATAAGCTGTCACTCGTATAAGGCGAATAAATGATGAAAATCTAGAAAAAGGAAACATGTCATTATAGTTTACGTCAACGAAAGATTGAGCTGATTTGCGAATTTCCGGGAGATCTTCAAGAAACAAAGGTTTTTGAAATGTTATGTTTGGAGGCCAACTAACGGAAGAGTGCTTGAACCATGATGGGCCATGAAACCAAGACAGTGAATTGATAATATCTTTCGGCGACATTCCTCGCGAAAGAAGATCTGCAGGGTTATATTCAGTTGGGACATGTCTCCAACAGACAATTGGTGTTAGATCTTGTATGGAAGCAATGCGATTTCCTACAAAAACTTGTAGATTATTTGGAGGACATTGCAACCAAGACAGGACTACTGAAGAATCGCACCAAAAAACCACCTTATCCAATTTGATGGTGATAGAGGCCTTCACCTTGTCATACAATTGAGCTAGCAGCACAGCGCCACACAATTACAAGCGAGGAATGCTTACAGTTTTATGTGGCGCAATGCGGGTTTTGGAAGTAAGGAGTTGCACTTGAACTACATTGCCTGAATTCACAGACCTAATATAAATACAAGCACCATATGCGCTAGTCGAAGCATCTGAAAATCTGTGAAGTTGAACTGATTGCGCGTTTGCACAGATAACTTTCCTTGATATTTGTAGAGAATTAAGCTTAGTTAGGTTTAACCTAAAATTCGTCCATTTTTGTGCTAAGTCTCCTGAGACTTGTTCATCCCATGAAAGTTGTTGTGACCATAGCATCTGAAGCAACATTTTTGCTTTTACCACTACGGGACTTATAAGTCCAAGAAGATCATAGATTTTGGCGACTTCAGATAGAATTACACGCTTCGTAACATGTTTTGGTGGGGGTGTCAGACTGCTGTGAAACTGAAGTGTATCGGATTCACATGACCGCTGCATTCTTAAAATCTTACTAGTATCTGAAGATCCAAAAAGGTACTCTTGATCTGAATCCGACGCTTGAATGTTATTCAAAAGATCTTGACAATTAGACTTCCATTTTCTTAACGCGAAACACCCCGACTTTGGAATATCTGAAACATCTTGGCATGGACGCACTGCTTCTCTGAAAGAATCAGCCCCCGAAAGAAGATCATCCACATAGAAATCTCTACTGATTATTTGAGATGCAACTGGATTTAATGATTCTTGTTCAAGAGCTAGCTGCTTTAATCAGCGCGTTGCTAAAAATGGAGCACTTGCTGTACCATATGTCACAGTGTTTAAAGAAAATGTTTGAAGTTCATCCTGTGGATCAGCAGGCCATACAATCAGTTGCAGAGGGCGAAACTCTGGACTAACTTGTATCTGATGATACATTTTACAAACATCTGCCGAAAAGACGACCTGGTGTTGTCTAAATCTCAAAACAATAGAAAATTAGTCGTCTTAGATCACTGGACCCACCATTTGAATAGAATTGTAAGAGAGGCCAGAACTAGAAGCAGCCGAACTGTTAAATACAACTCTTAACTTAGTTGTTAAACTGTCCTCCTTTAGGACACCATGGTGTGGAGAAAAATAAGTGACTAGATCACTTACAGGAGAAAAGGATGACATATGTTTTAGATTCTGATATTCTGTCATGAATTCCACATACATTTCTCTTAATTTTCCATTTTTTGAAAGCTTGCGCTCTAATGACATAAACTGATTGTATGCTTGATTATACGAATCACACAAAACTTCTGGGGGTTGCTTCAATGGACCTGAAATTATGAACCGCCCATTTGAGTCACGCCGTACTGTATCTGAAAAGTGTTTCTCAGCCTGAAGCTCCTCCTCGGAAAGAATTGGCTTTGATGACACTTCTTCAAGCTCCCAGAACTTTGCCAATTGTGCTAGAATGTCTAAAGTTTTTGTAAAATTACAAAAAGTCCTATTTGATTTTGGCATCCCAAATGGTCCCGAATCAAACTAGCCTAGCTTACTCTTCTGGACGATGGGTTTGCCAGGGCCCAAGGAAACTCTCTCGTAGCACACAAGTTCCCAAAAAACTCCTGCCCCAATGAGAATATCAACACGTCCAGGCTCAAAAAACTGAGGGTCTGCAAGAGTGCAATGAGCGGGTATATTCAATGTTACTGGATCAAAGTAAAAATTAGGTAATTGACTTGTAATTTGAGGTATAACTAAGCAGTTAAAGTTTGTTTGATAGTTGAAATGACACGATTTGTTTGAAATGTTACAGGAACCTTTAATGACTGAATTAAGTTGACATATACCACTGACAGAATAAGAAATCTTACTTTGATGAATGTTTAACTTATCCACGCACTCCTGAGATATAAAATTAGACGTAGAAGCACTATCCAGTAGAGCCCTACACAGATATTTTTCACCCTTGGAACTGGAAACTTCAACTAATGCAGTCGCAAGCAAGACTTGACTTTGCACGCCTTGATTGTGCAATGAAACTTTCGAATCCTTTGTTTCATTATAATCAGGAGGATGCAACGATGAGTTGTGGTGTTGCTTACAGTGCTTACACTTACTTGACCGACATTTCTCCAATCTGTGACCACTGTGCAAGCAGTTTTGACATAACTTTTTAGATTCAACTGCTTCTTGCCGTTCAGGAATAGAGAGTGCCAAAAACTTAGAGCAATTGTAGATTGCATGTTCCTGTTTGCAATAGTAGCAAGAAAACTTTTTTCCATTTTCATTAAAGTGAACCTTCTTATTTTCATTTTTACCGTTCTTCTTATGCATCGATACCTTATCAAAAAATTCAGCCCGAGAAGAAAGAAATGATTTTAATTCACACATTCATCAAAAACTTGTTGCTCCCATTCCTTAATTGTCTCCACATCAAGTTTACTCGTAACCAAATAAATGATCAAAGGATCCCAGTCCGTCGTGGTGATGCCCAGGTTTTCCAAAGATCGAATATTTTTTGAAATAATATCTACAATGTTCCGAAATGTATAAGAAGATTGAGCTTTAACCTCGGATATATTAAACAGTGACTTTATGTGGTTTTGAACTATTAACCGTTTGTTTTCAAACCTCTGACATAGAATATCCCACGCTAACTGATAATTCTCAGAACAAATAGTAATTGCTTGTATACATTGTGAAGCTGGTCCCTCTAATGATGCCTTTAGGTACTGAAACTTTTCGATGGGTTCAAGATATTGATTTTTATGTACTAAGGAAACATATAGATCCCTAAATTCTAACCATTTTTCAAAGTGTCCTGAAAATTTAGGTAATTCAATAATAGGTAGCTTAGCGCTGGGTTTTTTAACAGTATGAACATTGGACATAGAATGCTGGAGCCCCACACCAGTCGGAGCATGCGTTGCCAGGGGTTTAGAGTCATTCGATAGATATTGTTTGATGGCTGAAATTACCCCAAAATAATTTGTTTCGAAATCCTCCAACTCACTTTCAGTAAACCTATCAGGGTCGAGACCTTGTAGCTCAAATTGTATATCTGTAAAATCAGAAAGCAAATTTGACTCTATTTCTTTCAACCTTAGCTCTATCTCAGTAATGGTGGCAGATTTAGGATTTTCATCCTTAGTTTGGTGAAAATTGTTTGAAAGTCGAGACAACTTTGACTTTAGGTAAGACCGTTTACGAAATAAAGCTTCGATTTGATTTTTAGCTGTCACTTCCTCACCAACAACGTCTGTATTTAAGAAGCCCGATTTACAAACTTTAGAACGTTTCGGAGCCATTTTCTTGATTGGAACTTAATCTATATATAGGCTGGTTCGGCTGAAAGAAAGTCTAATATTTTAACTAATATTGTGCAAATTAAGCACAAGTTTAGGTATACTGAAAACAAGTAATATGTTTTTAGTATAAATAATTATTAAAAACCTTATGCCTTGTAACTGTAAATAATTGATATGTTATTATCTAAAAATTAACGATCTGTACTGTCTGAAATGGCCTTTCTCATGTACATAGCAAGCTTTTTAGCACCTCTTTACGTTAAAATAATACAAAGCCTAATAATAGCTATCTAACAATGGCTCAAATACTTTTAACAAGCAAGTCAGATATTTTAAATAACACTAATAATGAAATCATTGTCATAGGTATCTCAAAGAAATCTTAGAACACAGTTGTGGTTTAAAATATTGCACACAACTAACTTCAAATACTTCAAAAATGACAAATAACTTTACCCTGACTTCTTATGCGTTATATCGTATAATACATTTTGATTACAAATCTTTAACACACATAGATCACTGCAACATCAACCTAAAAATAATAACCAAATGTTCTTAGCGACCTCCAGTGCTGAGGTATATAATTGTAGTGAATATTAAATGCTCAAGTAAACTTTAAATCTTGGAAAAGTTTTTGTTTTTTAATATGAAAATAATGACTTACTTGAGCTATTATGGATTAAAATGATCAAAAACCCAGATGGATATAGTGTCTATTATCGAAATGTTTTTATCTAATTATTTGATTATGTTAGCAAAGCAAATTCCCTTATATATTTGCCTCTCACTACTTAGTATGAACTTGCAATATGCCAAATAGCTTTGGAAAATTCCACTGGCTGAAAAATTACGGTGCATGCAAAATCAAAGCTTTACCTCGAAGTTTCTTTCTTTGCAATTTATATTACCTTGAAAGCCTCAAACTTGAAGAACCATAACTTGAACCATGCCCCGTGATTCTTTCCATAAAGGTAACTAAGGAACTGCACTTTGATGGTCAAAGCTTCAACAAAAAACTGGCCTGTATCCGTCTCGATCGGAACCAAATGTTTACGTAAAATGCTTGATATATGAAAGCGGACTGTATATAGCAGAAACACTCTTCTTAGACTAACGACCCATCGTTTATTTAATCATGGATTATTAAATAAGTTCAAATAGGGTGAGAAACACGTTAGTCCTTCTGCAAAAGCCGGAATATCAAAATAAAATCTCTCGCATTAAAATCTTATTTTTGACACTGCCAGTTTTGTTGAAAACTGGTCCTATTGTTACTTTCCCTATTATTGTTTAGAACTCTAACAATGGGACTTAGAAAAATTCTAACAAGGATAAGAGGATGGAATGAGGGACGAATTTAAAGGGACCAATCGGAATTTTGAAAATGAAATCAAGAAGAGCAGATAGAAGAAATAGGAAGAGCTGTGCAAAGAACTACAAATAGTCACAAAAAATATGACTTAGAATTCGAAAAAAATTGGATGATGATACAGTAAAGACTTTGGTCACGATACTTTTCCCTGAATTCCCTATTATGGGAAAGAAACATCTTTCCTGAAAATGGAAATCTCCCTAAGCAAAATAATGATCAATCTAAAGGAGATTATGAAAAAATATAAAATCCATGTAGGATGTCCGGAAATACCGTTCGAATAATTTCAGGAGTGATTCTACATAAGAAAACATGAAAATTTTGTCATATGAACCTGGGACCGGAAATGCATAATTTCCAAGTTACAGGGTGTCAAACTTTTTTTTTTAAAATCGGTTTTTTATTAATAACTTAAATATCCTTTTACTTATTTTGTTGAAATTTGGTATTGTAGTCTGTAATAATAAGGGGCTCATTTAATCTTAATTAGATTAAAAATATGAAGTTCAATGGCGTCTTGGGAGGCATCATACCGAATATTATTGACAAAAAAAGTGTGGAGATGCATAGATACATTAAAACTTTTCGTATATGCGTTTCAAGTGAACATCAGTTTATTTACAAGCACTCGAATGTAAAAAGTCGTACGCCATGGTTGAAAATAGGATTTAGGTCAGTACACTAGATGGCGCCATAAATTAAGCATAATAATACAGGTGTATCGATCCATACATATCGATAGTTTCGGTATCACCTGAAACATATCGATATTTTTGAAATACCATATCGGTAAAAAACATCGATACGTAAAACTCTATGTTATACTACCACCACCCCCCCAAATATGACAAATGACATGCCTGAAAGTATTGCGAACTCAGTACTACCAAAATGGTCCAAAAAAAAATATTAATAAAAATATACATGGGAAACATTTGGACGTTGTTTTACGCAGTCACGTAACAATCTATTGAATACATAATACATATTTTTTCAAATGCATGCACATGACGCATCCCGCTAGGTGGCAGCTAACAACAAGGTAACATGACACTCGGAAATAATTCGACACTACATTATTTCTGGTGTTAATGATGACACTGGGTGGGCCAAATTGTGGTGTTAGTTTATGTTCACACGAAAAAAAAACCTAATCTTTAAATTGCTTTTCTTTCGCTGCAAGCGCATATGGATAATTTCTAAGCTGACACGTTTTTTTCCTAAGTCATATTGATTTTCAGAGTTAACGACCGCAAACGGATATTTTGTGGAAGGACTATATTACATTAACACATTTTTCTATTCTGCTGTCCCGGATCGAAGGATAGTGAAGCTGATGGCTGCTGTGAACTTCGAGGGCCAATCAAATATGGCAGTCGAATGACTAATGAGGAAAGGAAACTGATATTAATTGAAGTTCATACATCGTCTAGTTATTAGTATTTTTTATCAAATATACGAATTAGAAAATGATTTGTAACTTAAAGATACACGTTATTTTTTAGGTAAACAATAATCCTTCCACTTCCACCAGGCAAGCAAAGTATGAATAAATAGTCGTTCAATTAACCATCAGAAGGTTTGGAGAGCATTGAAGAATAATAATTATTCAGTTTTTAAAATACGTGCATCTCAGAATGAAGTTACTTCCAGGGAATCGAGAAAGCCGATCACATTTTTGCAGGTGGTTGCAGGATAAAATACTTAATGAACAAATTTTTTTTAATAATGTAATCTGGTCGGATGAATATTTACGAACTGCGGGATTTTCAGTAGAAAAAATGAACATATCTGGAGTGTGGAAAATCCCAGGATAAATCAAGACATTGCGAAACCAAGTCAAATTTAGTGTTAATGTGGGGAATATCCTTTAGCTCGTTTAGGCAATTTATGGTTTCAGCAGGATGGCGCCCCCAAGAGCGCCAAGTAGAATTTCCTCAAAAATTGATTAGAAATGGGGGAGTGGTTGAGTGGCCCGCAGAGTCGCCTGACCTGTCTCTCCTGGATTTCTTCATTTGGGGTACCCTCATAAATATTATTTATAAACACCCTGGAAACTTAAGGAACGAGCTGAAAATTTCCATACAATAAGTTTTTTAAAGAGGGAGGCTAAGATGGATTCAAGGAGCAGTCAACAAAGTGGAAAGAAATATCCAAAAATGCCCTGAAGTGGAAGGAAATCTATTTTAGCATCCTAAAGCAAGTTAACAGAACCTACTTTGTTGGTTAAATAATAATGCTAATTATTATGAGCACAAATAAATTATTAATTCTTAAATCAATGAATATAAAAGTTTTAAATCTAATCAGATCCCAACTTCTATTACTCGTATAAACTCATCTACACTCGAAGTGAAACACCAAATTTTAATTTTTGAGTTTTGGAAGACATAAAACTTTCGTGAATTACAAATTTTACACCAATCAGGCGTCTAAATGTTGACATCACAATGTAGAACAACTATTAGACATGCCCTTTTATTAAGGGTAGAAACTTTATCTTGTAAAATTTAGGATTTATGAAAAAGTTTCATGCAAATGTTAATTATTTGGCAATTTTTCGATTTCGTGAAAAAGTTATTTTTTTAGGGAAATACGCTAAATTGTGTAAATGTTGAAATCACAATGTATCACACTGTTAAAGACATGCGCATTTAATAAGGGTCCAAACTTTATCTGAGAAATTTTGGAACTTATGAAAAAGTTTTATACAAATGTTAATTATTTGGCATTTTTTCAACTAACATCTCATTATCTCCTGAAATAAAGTTTTTTTTTAAGGAAATACGCCAAATTGCGTGAATGTTGAAACCGCAATGTAGACAACTATTAAAGAGATTCCCATGTGTTTGGGGCCTAAACCTTATCTTAGAAAATTTGAAATCTATGAAAAAGTTGCATACAAATTATTTGGCATTTTTTCAACTAACATCTCATTATCTCGTGAAATATAGTTATTTTTTTAAGGAAATACGCTAAATTGCGTGAATATTGAAACCGCAATGTAGACCACTATTAAAGAGATTCCCATGTATTTG
>MU184161.1:3263-32752 GCA_016904865.1 Pissodes strobi | reverse complement strand
CGTCTTATTTATAGCCTGAAAATCGCGATCTAAATAGATCATTTCAATAACCGTGAAGGTGAACCTCCCTGGAACCATTCAAACGAGCCTTTTGGGAAATGTACTATTTAAGGCACGTTAAGATGTGAATTCTACTTTTAATGAAGGTTCCTGGGATATTGCATGTTATTAGGCTATTATATTAACGCAAACTAATAAATTAATGTAATATCTCCATTTCAGGAAATTTAATTGTTATTTTCTACACATTGATAATTCGAGACAACATTTATGGATTGCTATACTGGGCCATCAAATATTAAAATTCCAAATTTCGTACCAGATTGTGCCTCCATTAGAGTTACAAACACTATAAAATAACTATGCTTAAAACCAAATGACGCTTTCCAGTATCATCTTATTTATAGTCTGAGAAATCGGGATCTATATAGACCATTCCGAGAACGTCTAGTATAAACATCCCTGAAACCTAAGGACTACGATAAGACATAAAATTGACGTTCCTGGGACCTTCGTTTATCTCCATTTTAGTTGCAAATATGAATAAATATCTATGCAAAAAGTAGGATGTCATTTCGGAAATTTGATTGTAAGCCCCTATATAGTCACCACATCTAAAATTTCCACCAACGTCTTATTTATAGCCTGAAAATCGCGGTCTAAATAGATCATTTCAAGAACCGTGAAGGTGAACCTCCCTAGAACCATTCAAACGAGCCTTTTGGGAAATGTACTATTTAAGGCACGTGAAAATGTGAATTCGTCTTTTAATGAAGGTTCCTGGGATATTGTATGTTATTAGGCTATTGCATTAACGCAAACTAACAAATTAATGTAATATCTCCATTTCAGGATATTTAATTGTTATTTTCTACACAATGATAATTTGAGACAACATTTATGGATTGCTATACTGGGCCATCAAATATTCAAATTCCAAATTTTGTACCAGATTGTGCTTCAATTAGAGTTACGAACACTATAAAATAACTATGCATATAACCAAATGGCGCTTTCCAGTATCAGCTCATTTATAGTCTGAAAATTGGGATCTATATAGAACATTCTGAGAACGTCTAGTACAGGCATCCCTGAAACCTAAGGACTACTGTAAAACATAAAATGGACGTTCCTGGGACCTTCGTTTATCTCCATTTTACGTGCAAACTCAAATAAATATCTATCCAAAGGCAGGATGGCATTTTGAAAATTTGATTGTAAGTCCCTATATAGTCATCACATCTAAAATTTCTACCAACGTCTTATTTATAGCCTGAAAATCGCGACCTAAATAGATCATTTCAAGACACTTTAAGGTGAACCTCCCTGGAACCATCCTATCTAACCTTTTGGGAAATGTACTAATTAAGGCACGTTAAGATGTAAATTCGATTTTTAATGAAGGTTCCTGGGATATTGTATGTTATTAAGCTATTGTATTAACGCAAACTAACAAATTAATGGAATATCTCCATTTCAGGAAATTTAACTGTTATTTCCTACATACTGATAATTCGAGACAGCATTTATGGATTTCTATACTGAACCATCAAATATTGAAATAAATTCCAAATTTTCTACCAGATTGTAGAGGAAAAGTGCCAAATATGGAATACCATTTTGTTTTTGCTTCGTAATTTTTTTGTTGTTTAAAGGAAGCTTTTGGTTTTTTTCAGAAATATATTTTAGTATTTTATTTATAAGGTTTTAATGTTAGAAACGAGAAATTTTGTATAATGGTGTGCTTAAAGAATAATTTCTGAAAAGGGGGAATTTTGTTCCTAATGTAGAGAATATGTACCTAATATGGTATATGCTATGATCCTAATATGGAATAGGGTAATGCGGATATAGGTAGGCATAATGCGATTAAAAATGAAACAGTATACATTTTAAGACATTTTTTAACCCATTTATCGTTTATTTAACAAAACGAAGGTTAATTTCTTTTGAACCTTGAACAAGTGTACCTAATATCGAATATTCTAAAATAGGAACAGCTTGCTATTCCATATAAGGTACCCTGCCATCTTTATTTTCGTTGACCAAATTCACGCGTTTACAACAAGTAAAACTTACATTGCAATATCAGAGACTTAAACTTAAGTTATATAACCATGCGACACACAATCAGGTATTTCTGAGTTTATTCTAACTAGGTGTATCAAAATTTCGAATACATTCCTTAAATAATTTACGATGTCGCGTAAACACAAATCGGACTGAGAAATGACAACACCTAAGCTCAACGATTTATAAACAACTGAGAGCAGTCGCATCTAGCCGTATCAATGTATTGGCGACGTTGTGGCGGTATTGCCACACTTAGCTTGTTCAATTTTAGGGTATTCCATTCCATATAAGGAGCGTATTCCATATATGGCACTTTTCCTCTTCTTCCCTTAGAGTTACATACACTATAAAATAACTATGCTTAAAACCAAATGGCGCTTTCACATATCGAGAACATCTACTATAGATATCCCTGAAACACAAGGACATAAAATATACGTTCCTGGGACCTTCGTTTACCTCCATTTTAGTTGCAAACACAAATAAATATCTATGCAAAAAGTAGGATGTCATTTTGAAAATTTGATTGTATGTTCCTATATAGTCATCACATCTAAACTTTCCAGCAACGTCTTATGTATAGCCTGACAATCGAGACCTAAATAGATCATTTCAAGAACCTTGAAGGTGAACCTCCCTGGAACAATCCTAGCGAGCCTTATGGGAAATGTACTATTTAAGGCACGTGAAGATGTGAATTCGTCTTTTAATGAAGGTTCCTGGGATATTGTATGCTATTGAGCTATTGTATTAACGTAAACTAACAAATTAATGTAATATTTCCATTTCAAGAGATTTAAATGTTGAATTGATAATTCGAGACAACATTTATGGATTGCTATACTGAATCATCAAATATTCAAATTCCAAATTTTGTACCAGATTGTACCACCCTTCGAGTTACAAACACTATAAAATAACTATGCTAGTATCATCTAATTTATAGTCTAAAAATCGGGATCCATATAGAACATTCCGAGAACGTCTAGTATAGACATCCCTGAAACCTAAGGACTACCATAAGACATAAAACGGACGTTCCCGGGACCTCCGTTTATCTCCATTTTAGTTGCATACACAAATAAATATCTATGCAAAAAGTAGGATATCATTTTGAAAATTTGATTGTAAGTAATTTAAGTCCCTATATAGTCATCACATCTAAACTTTCCTGCAACGTCTTATTTATAGCCTGAAAATCATTTCAACAACATTTATGGTGAACCTGCCTGGCACCATCCTATCGAGCCTTTTGGGAAATGTACTATTTAAGGCACGTTAAGATCTGAATTTGACTTTTAATGAACGCTCCTGGGATATGTTAAATTTTAACGCCAACGAACAAATTAATACAATATCTCCATTTAAGTTAATTTAATTATTATTCAATACAAATTGATAATTTGAGACAGCATTTATGGATTGCTAAACTGGGCCCTCAAATATTCAAATTCCAAATGTTGTGCCAGATCGTACTACCCACGTAATGACAGGTTCGTTAAGCAACGTTCTTTCCCCCTAGCCACCTTTCGCTAGCTACGCCCATGGTTCTTGCGCCCATGTCGTTGCCCGACTCCGGAGGGACAACGATGTCACGAAGTGCAACGTCGCATACCCTAAATCCACGCCACTGCCCGCCTTCCACTATTATAATAACAAAGTAGGAATCCGGCTTTTTCTTCCAAGTACCGTTCGCTCGAGTTTCAGTCGAGAATTTTAAGGTAACTGACCCATACTGCCAAATAATTTTGACCTTTTCGGTGGTAATTAGCATCCGGAGCATCTTATTTAAATTTTTACAAAGTCATGGAACCGAGAAGCCTCTCTTTCGATCGCCTTCTTAAACTATGGCGTACCCACTTGAAACAACACTACTTTTGGAGTCTTAGCTTAGCGGAGCGGCGCGGGCGGGGCACTTATACTCGGTGAATAGAGCCAGGAATAAATCGGTTTTAGAAGCTCTTGTTAATAGAAACGTTAAAATTCTAATAATGTCCGAAGCTTTTCTGAGTATAGAGGGAGCGAGAAGTAAATGTGCAAAATTAAAAAAAAAATGTAATTAACTTTGGCGCAACAGTAAAATTATTAATAAAATTTGCTAAATATAGAGAGAGCAATTAATAATACCACCACGTTCTTGTGCAAAATCTTTGATTCAGATAACTCGAAAGCGTTGATAAAATAACTAGCTCGTATACAAGAGCTTAAATTTGGCATAGTGGAAGTAGTTTTTTCTACTACCGTGCGTAAAATACTCACTTTACGCACTCTCTGAGATTTGTAAAATAGGCCTTTTTAATGTGCAGTGCGTAAAGTAAGTTATTTTACGCACTAGTGCGTAAAGTAAGTCATTTTACGCACTAGTGCGTAAAGTAAATCTGACATATTTTTGACGTTTAGGTTTTTACGCACTAGTGCGTAAAATAATTTATTTTAGGCACTAGTGCGTAAAGTAATTTAATATTATTTTTGTTTTTTCATATATTTTTCGATAGTAGAAAAAATTTTGTATGCTACTCATGTGTAAAGTACCCTTTTTTTATTCAAGGGATTGGCGCATTCGCCTACGGCTCATGCGACAATATTCCCATTCATAAAAAAAGAGTCACTTTACACACTTGTTGCATAAATAACTATTTTGCACTGTTTTTGAACCCCATCGGATAACCCATGGGGTCAATAAAATTTAAAAATAAACAAGCTGCCTATATACATTTTAAATCCGAGTTAATAACACCAGATAATCATCCAAGTTTAACTGCTTGTAAAATTTATGCGCAAGTCAGTGGCACTTTTATAACGTCAAATTACTATTAAGACCTGGATGTTAAAGTTGCTAATATAAGCTTTTTGTCCCGCGTAATGTCGGATCAGAAGGCGATTTTAAACGCCCATAAAACGATAAGACTTCATCTAGGAGTCGATTAAACGGTGTTGTCTCTTTGAGAACGACCGCACGAAAAATGCTTTTAAGTACAGGTAACAATTTAATGTCTTTTTTACTTCGAGACGAGATGATGGTGCAAATGAAGTCAATACTGTCACGTCACATTTCCCCATCGAAGTGGTTATACAAAAAAAATTTAAAGGATACTAGAAAACCCTGTCGATCTAATTAAATGGCACATTCGCCATTATATCAAGAATTAAGCTTGTTTTCGATTTCTAAGTCAAAAAATGAAGGTCTTTCTTTTTTTTAGAAAAGCCGATCGCTTGACGAGAATCCAAGCCAAAAACTGCAAAAAAATGACTTTAAATAAATGATGATTCATTTTATAGAATTTAAACTTCACGATTTCGATTTTTGACCCGACACGTCACCATACAATATTTTATTACCGGATAACCGAACCCTATTGACCAATCAAACTTTCGCACATTAAAGAGGTACGTTACGAGTACAATATGCCCAAAAATCGCATCGATCCGCCAGTTTGTATACTTATATTCATTTTTGACAAAATAATTTCAATAGGATTGTAGCTCCGCATACGAGAGGTACCTGGATCAATACCTGGCCAACCCAAGAGATTTTTTGTTAATTGTCTTTAGTTTTGTTGAAGCTTTCACTTCTGTCATGCGGTCTTAACTTAAGCACACACCGATTTTTTTTCTTTAATTTTAGTAATCGTTCCGTTATCTATTTCCCTTTCTGGCACATCGTCATAATTGAGCCTATCGCTCTTATTATTTTTCCTTAGCACTTTAATCTGCAGTTGGCATTTGCCAGAGCCCTTCGCGTCTTCCAAGGATTTCGGTGACATTATAGTAAACACCCTCGCGATTAAAAGCAAATATAGGGGAGCGGACGCGCTGAAGATATTTCTTTGAAAGTTTGGGATGGGGAGGGTCCGAAAGCGACTAATGTACTGTACTAGAGGAAAAAAATGAGATTAATGGATTTTGAGGTGGTGGATAATCAAATGGAGATGATCCTTGACGTGAGTGCTCGGCTTTCGATTCCTGGAAGAGTAACGTCATTAAAGATCTAGATAAACTAAAGCTTCTCTGGCCTGTCAGTCATTAGCATCAAAAGGATTTCGATAATTTCGTTTCGCTATTGTGAATAATAGGTTCATATTTTGCTTCCTACCTGACCGACATATTAGGATTTCCAGGACACAGAGAGCATTTACCCAGATTGTACGACCATTTGCTGAATAACAAGGTTCAATTACTGATTAATCTCAACTTTTTAATGTGTTTGAAACATATTCATAGTATCTAGGAACATGGATAAACAAAATAAAAAAAGTAATAAAAATTAATGAAGAAAATAATTAATTAAAGAAGGAAAGAACACATAAAAATAACAATTACGAAATAATATAAAAATATACTTAAACAAAGGACAAAGAAAAGTATGACAAAAAATACGAAATGGCTTAGAAAAGGGACGCGTGCGTAAACGCCGTACACGTAAATCACTGTTGCCGAATCCACAAAATAAAAAATGGCATATGACGGTAAAAAAGGAAATTTTGGCCACATAGTAAATGGTATCTTTCAGTCAAAAATGCCTTTTCTAGAATCAGTAATACAGTTTTAATCTAATGAACTGAAACGTCTCAAGGAGATAGCAGAAATTGAGTTTTTATTTTTTTTAAGCTTTTTTTTCTCAACTTTTGCCCGCAGTTTAGTCACATTTTTATTTTTTTTTGTTTTTTAAACTTTTTTGCCGAAAATCGCTTTTGTATAACTTTTTTTTATGTTTTTTTCTTAGTTCGTTTTATAGTGCTGTTATTAACTTTCCGAACATTTCTTTTCGTTTTCTTCAAATTTTTCCAATTTTTTGAAAATAAATGTTTCATATTAAACATTTTTTTTCTAATTGTTGTCACCCTCGACTTCGTAGCTGAACTCCTTCGTCTTTTTATCGCCAAAAACCGCATTTCTCTAACTTCTTTTTATATATTTTTTTCTCATTTCGTTTTGTAATAGAATAAACTTATTATAAAACGAAATAAGAAAAAAATATACACTTTCCGAAAAATTTTTCACGTTTTTTTAAATTTTTTCCAATTTTTTGAAAAAAAATTTTTTTTCATAAAGCCCTTTTTTCTTCCAATTTTTGCCATCCTCGACCTCGTAGCTGAATTCCTTCGCCTTTTTTTCGCCAAAAGCCGCGTTTCTCTAACTTTTTTTTTAAATTTTTTTGGCATTTCATTTTGTAATATTTCTATTAACTTTCCGAACAATTTCTTCCTTTTTTTATGAATCTGTTTTTCTTATTTCGTTTTATAATACTTTTATTAACTTTCCTGGTTTCCTTCAGTTAAAAATTCCTTTTCTGGCATCAATAATACAATTTAAATCTAATTAAAACTTGGTTCACGGGCCACAGACCCTTCTTTATAGACAACTTAGGCAACTGATAATACATATAAAACAAAATGTAGGGATGCATTATAGCGAGTAGGGGTGTATTACTTTATTAGTTGAATGCCTGGTAATACAAATATTTTAGAAAAAATAACATTGAGCTATAAAAAAATAAAAATAATAAAAAAAATATATATTCAGATGATTGATCTGAATTACAAATATGCAGAACAGATTTGCATATTTTCCCTACATTTTGGAGTGTTTAAAGTATCTATTACAGTTTTTTTTAAAACATCAGTGTAAGTGTGCCAACATACCCCAGTTTGGGGGTAGGTTGGCACAGTAATTGGGGTTAGTTGGTATTTGTAAGTTATATAGACAGAAACAATTTTTTTTCTTTTTAACATTTATTACTTTCTAAGAGAATATGAAATGAAATAGAATAAAAAACGTCAAAAAGCTAAAACAGAAAGTAGTATAAAGTGTACAGTTATTTAAACATCAAAAGTTAATAGTCAGAATCATCGAGTCACAATTTGAACATATGTATATGTCAACATGCCCCGGAGCCCATGTGCCAACTTGCCCCGACACAGGTTTTAGAACAACACATATTTTTTCCCAAAAAAACAAACAATAATTTATAAACTTTGCTTAGTATAGTATGTCAACTAGACACGTAACAACAAATTGCGACAAAAAAATCAAGTTAAAAACGTTATCATAAAGAAATGATTCATAAATTACTAAGGGGACAAAAATTTGTTTACCGGTATTGAAAACAAACAAACACAACTAACAGGTGTTCAACGAGTGACTTTTGGCGCGCGACGTTCTACATGGTTGCCGAGAATTGTGGATTTTATATTTTAATGATATTTGCGTTTAAACATGCCCGCCAATCGCAGATATAAGCATTGTGCCAACTTACCCCTGTAGCCAACTAGCCCAAACTAACCCAAACGAACCCAAACTAGCCCCGGTGTCCCCTAAATGGTATCTTTCAGTCAAAAGTGTCTTTTCTAGAATCAGTAATACAGATTAAAACTAATGAAGTGAAACGTCTGAAGGAGATAGTAGGAATTGAGTTTTTATTTTTTTAAGCTATTCTTTCCTCAAGTTTGGCCCCAAGTTACGACATTTTTTTATTTTTTTTTGCTTTTTTAACTTTTTTTTTTATTTTTTTCTTATTTCTTTTTATAATACTTTTATTAACTTTCCGATAATTTTTTTACGTTTTTTAAAATTTATTCCAGTTTTTATCATAAATCATAATGCCCTTTTTTCTTCAATTTTTTGCCATCCTCGACCTCGAAGCTGAGCTCCCTCGCCTTTTTTTCGCCGAAAACCGCGTTTCTCTAACTTTTTTCTGATTTCGTTTTCTAACAGTTTTATTAATTTTCCGAATAGTTTTTTACGTTTTTTTATTAATCTTTTTGTCTTATTTCATTTTATAATACTTTTATTAACTTTCCAAATTTTTTCCAATTCTTTGAAAAAAAGATTATTTTACTTAAAGCTTTTTCTCTTCCAATTTTTGCCGTCCTCTACCTCGTAGCTGAATTCCTTCGCCTTTTTTGCCGAAAACCGCGTTTCTAAATTTTTAATATTTTTCTTTTCTCATTTCGCTTTATAATACTTTTAATAACCTTCCAAACAATTTCTTGCTTTTTTATGAATCTTTTTTTCTTGTTTCTATTTATAATACTTTTATTAACCTTTCGATTTTTTTTATGTTTTTTAAAACTTTTTCTCATTTTTTGATTTTTTCTTTCATAATGGCTTTTTTCTTCCATTTTTTGCAATCTTCGACCTCGCAGCTGAATTCCTTCACCTTTTTTTCGCTGAAAACCGCGTTTCTCTAACTTTTTTTTTTCATATATTTTTTCTCATTTCGTTTTATAATACTTTTATTATCTTTCCAAACATTGTTTTACGTTTTTTCAATTTTTTGCAATTTTTCGTAAAAAAAAAATTATTTTACTTAAAGCTCTTTTCTCTTCCAATTTTTGCCAATCTCTACCTCGTAGCTGAACTACTTCGCTTTTTTTCGCTGAAAACCGCGTTTTTCAATCTTTTTTATAATTATCATTTCTCATTTCGCTTTATAATACTTTTACAGCTTTCCGAACAATTTTTTCTTTTTTTCATGAATCCTTTTTCTAGAATTTTTTTTAAATTTTTTTTTAATTTTTACCCATTTTATGAAAACAAAATCATAATGCCTCTTTTTTCTTCCAATTTTTGCCATCCTCGACCTCGTAGCTGAAGCCTTTTTTTCGCCGAAAACAGCGCTTCTCTAACTTTTTTTTATAGTTTTTTTCTCATTTCGTTTTATAATACTTTTATTAACTTTCCGAACAATTTCTTCCTTTTTTTATGAATCTTTTTTTCTTACTTCGTTTTATAATAATTTTATGAACTTTCCAAACATTTTTTTTACGTTTTTCTTCTTTTTTCCCATTTTTTGAAAAAAAAAATCCATAATGCCTTTTTACCAATTTTTACCATCTTCGATCGCGTAGCTGAATTCCTTTGCCGTATTTTCGTCGAAAACCGCATTTCTCTAACTTTTTTTTTATATACATTTTTCTCATTTCGTTTTATAATACTTTTATTAACTTTCTGAACAATTTCTTCCTCTTTTTATGAATCTTATTTTCTTATTTCGCTTTATAATACTTTTATTAAACCTTCGACAATTTTTTTTTACGTTTTTTTTTAAGTTTTTTCCCATTTTTGAAAAAAAATATTTGTTTTCATAATGCCTTTTTTTCTTCCAATGCCATCCTCCCTCGTAGCTGAATTCCTTCGTCTTTTCTTCACCGAAAACCGCGTTTCTCTATCTTTTTTTTATTATATATTTTTCTTATTTCGTTTTATATGTTTATTAACTTTCCGAACAATTTTTTATGTTTTTTTCAATTTTTTCTCATACCAAAACATTTTTGGGTATCCGGGGAGGTGGGCAGGGGTGGGGGTATAAGGTCCAGTTTCAGTCCTGAATCCTCATTTTACCCCGGATCCCGGCTACATGTCCTGAAAATTTCAGCCCTCTAGCTATACCGGAACATGCTTAATTAAAGTGGCGTTTCACTTTTATAACCGTTTCATAGGCGTTTCATTTTTCTGATATTACCCCCGCTAAAGAAGTTTCATTTCAAAAATAATTAAAAATAAATAAATGAATAAAAATATAAATAAAAAATAAATTAATTAAAAATGGAAAGTACACACATAAAATCAAAATAATAATAACGAAATAATGTAAAAGTATACTTTTACAAACGACAGAGAAATACGAAATAATATGTTTATTGTACCCATTTATACTTACCTTTGAAAAGACGCGCGTGCATAAACGACGTAAACGTAAATCACTGTTGCCAACTCCAAAAATTAAAAAATAATATATGACGCTAAAAGAAATGGAATTTTGGCCACATAGTAAATGGTTTCCTTCATTTTGGGAAAAATGACAGTTGAATATTAAAAATGGTAGACCAAACATTAAGCTATAAGAAAACAAAAAAATAATAGAAATAATTAAAAATAAATAAATAAAAATAGAAACATACACTAAATAAATCAAAAATGGAAAGGTACACATGCAAAACCAAAACAACAATTACGAAATAATATAAAAGTAATTTTAAACAAAGGGTAGACAAGGTACGACAAGAAAATACGAAGTACCTTAGAAAAAGTACGCGTGCGTAAACGCCGTAAATATAAATCACTGTTGCCAAATCCAAAAAATAAAAAATGGTATATGATGCTATAAAAAGGGAATTTTGGCAACACAGTAAATGGTTTCCTTCAGTCAAAAATGCCTTTTCTGGAATCAATAATACAATTTTAATCTAATTAAAACTTAGATCCTGGGCCACTGACCTCTCTTTATAGACAACTTAGGCAACTGATAATACATATACATCAAAATGTAGTGATGTATTCTAGCTAGTAGGGATGTGTTACTGGTATTTTATTAGTTGGATGCCTGGTATAATGAAAAATATTTTGAGGAAAAATGACATTTGATGTAAAAAAGGATAGCTGGAAAACGGTATGTTCAGGATTTCTGTCCATGTCATTTTCAAAAAAAAAAAGTTAGATCTTGTAAGGCTGATTCAAATAATAATTCAATCGAGGAGTTGGACAGTGTTGCCACATAAAAGAGTTTACACCACCAATACATGTTTAAGTAGCCTTACTTGTTTATTGTCATAGATATTTTATGTATTTCAGTTTTTATATATTTAAGCTAAAAGTGGCTTGGTTTTCAACTTAGGTGAGGTTTCAGCATTTTGTGTAATTTTACTAATTTTAGATAATATTGCAATAACCGACAACACAGCTGGAATGTCAATGTCAATAAGGCAAGCCTAAATTTGACGTTATATTGCAGTGTTGCCAAGATGACTCGTACTTTGTCTTTATCAGCAAGAACCATGGAGATGATGAAATTTATTTTCCTGAGATATTTGTAAAAAATTAGAATAAAACCTGCCTTTGAAATGTCATGTGAAATTATTAAATTTCAGATTTTACTGCCCTAAGACGCCATAAGTAGCGAAGCACAAGCGTTCGACCATGCTATAGTATATTAGAATTGATTTATTTATGTGGGTTAGTTTTGATTGCACTACATGATTCTAAATTTTTTATATTTAGTTGTAAATATTTGCATCAGGTAATTTTACTCTAGAATATGTTTTCAAAGACAAAAGCTCTCAGTTAGGTTTACAGAATTTTATATTTGAAGCTTTTTATCTGAATATAATTCTAAATAAAAAATCAGGCAACACTGCAATAAGTTTTCTTCTCCAGCCTGTAAATTTAATATTTTCATTTAAGACAATCAGTCCCTCCAGATTATATTGGATTGGGATTGAACACATAGGGAGAGAGACGCATTTTCCTTTTCTCTCGTATTGCTATACTATTATTTAATATTTTCCAAATGCTTTATTTAGGGCGTTAAAATTCTCGTTCAGGATTTCCATGCAGTTTTTATCCCCTCTTTATTTGATACTCATGATTAGATAAAGAGGCACTGTCACTTGTCAAAGTATTTATAAACTAACAGGTAGACTGATTATATAATGGAGGGGGATAAAATGTCGAATTAATAATAGCTTTCTCTTTGTTTATTAGTTTCATGTGAAAAAGGAAAGTCTTCTTCTTTTCAGATGCGTGCCAACAAAGTAGAAATGTGCAATTTAATAGCAATGTGAACTATTTGGAAGAAAATAACATTTCGGTTAAACGACAAAGCGTGAATTAATCATAATTTTTTCCAATCCGTTTACCTTTTTGACACCCCTATAATTCAATCAACCATAATAAGGATGACACTTCAAATTGAAAATTACGTCCAAAAAGCCACTCGAATAGCCTCTCTCTTCAGTCATTCTAAGTTGTGAATTGCCAATAATTGATTTCCATTCTTATACGTCCCCAGTAATTAACGGCAAACTGGAAATAGGTTATTTAGAGACTACTTAATTAAAGTATAAAGTAGTTAAAAATGTAAGATCATCTAGAATGATTGCGGGTTTTAGTATGACCAGGCCCATTAAATCAAATATATATACACACACACCTGACCGGCATTTTAAGGCTCACTTAAAATCATGGTTATTTAGGGGACGCCTATGATGAAGTTCATGGCACGGCTCGAGCGCATGCTCTTTCCTGTTTAATACATCTTATTATTAAGAAACGGAAGAGATAAAAATAAAGGGTGGGCAGTTGGAACAGCACTCTTTGCTTCATGCTCGTGGCTTGAAACAATCTAAATCCTGAACTGCATTTTGAATTTTATATTGAAAAATTAATTAGTTTCAAGTAGAAGTACTTTTTACGTCCATCTCATAACGTAATAATTAAGACCTTAAAGAGAAGACCTGATTCGCTAACGGGGTCTTTAGGCTGTTATAAGATGCCTTGAGGCGTTCAGTGTGCATACATTGTTGTAAAATAACATCTTTAAAATCGATAAAATATGATTGGCTCAAAATGCTAATTAAAATTCAACTCTTTTGCCTCCATATATATAAACCGAACCGCGCCCTTTACGACATATAAATAAAAATATTGCGGGTATAAATATACCGGTAAAATACCTTTCAGCATCGCCCAGCAGGGTATAACTCGGACAACATTTTCGGCCGCGCAACAAAGAAATCGAACGACGTTTTTATGACCGGTGGTCATACGGGTACTTTATGACGGGTTCCGTGTCATCATCATGTCAGTATTGCGATACGGCGCGGTTTATACGTCCAGGGTTGTCTGTAGTGTGAGCCAGTTTAACGCTCGTTTTATATCTGAAGACCGTGGGATATGGTTGATATGTCCATATGTCACCTAGATATGTTACAAGGAGTGGTACATTAAAAATATTACTATTTTCGATCATGACTTCGGGCCATAGATAGTTGAAAATTATATTAAGAACAGTTTTGATGCTAGAGCTTTGAAAAAATACAATAATTTTTAAATATTAGCACATATTTCGAAAACGATTCAATGTTCCACTAAAAAAGTGAACGTTGCCGCATGCTCAGTTTTTTTGAGACATTCTATTCGGTACAAAATAAGAATAAAATTTCGGTTACTATATTTACAATGCCAAAATCCCGACAAATCAAAAGCAAGCGGATAAGTCACATTTACCACAATATCAAAATTCTCATAAGTAAATATTCTCACTAGTAGAGATTCAAATACCGATAGTAAAACAAATAATACCGACAAATCAAAAAATTACAATATTAAAATGACTATCAAAATGGCGATAAGTCAAAGTTTCGACACATTAAAATCTCAAATCCTGACATTTGAAAATCCCGACAATCAAAATTCCGACAAATCAAAAATTTACAATATTAAGATCACGGTTATCGAAATGTCGACAATATTATAATCAGAAAGTTAATAAATCAAAGCGCGAATAACTAGCAATTACTACAATAGCAAAATGGCGAAAAATCTAAATTTTTACTACTATCAAGATCTTGACAACATCAAAAAGACAATATGGAAGTCCCGATCAATAAAATCGCAGCAAATCAAAAATGTACAATATTAAAATGACTATGATAATCTCGAAAAATCAAAATTCCAATAATGAAAATGTAGACAAAATTAAAGACACGACAATTAAAATTCAAAATCTCAGCAAAATCTCGTTAGTAAATAAAAAAATCACAATATCAAAATGACAATTATCAAAAAATTGACGAATACAAAATTTCAATAAATCAAAATGCCGATAAATCTAAAACAAATATAAATACTGAATCCCGACAATCAAACCTCCGACGAATCAAAAAATTTGCAATATTAAAACCGCGGTTATCAAAATCCACCAAAATTACAATCAGTAATTTGATTATTTGATAAATCAAAATGCTAATAAGTTACAGTTCTGACAATTCCAAAATGCCAAAAAATCAAAACTTCGACTACCACCAAACTCTTGACATTATTAAAAAAAACAATATAAAAATCTCGACCAATAAAATCACAAAAAATCAAAAATGTACAATATTAAAATGACTATCATAATCTTGAAAAACCAAAATATCTACAAAAGTAAAAACCCGACAATTAAAATTCAAAAACTCCGACAAAATCTTGTTAGTAAATTAAAAATTCACAATATCAAAATTACGATTATCAAAAAACTGGTGAATCTAATACTTCAATAAATCAAAATGCCAGCAAATCAAAAGCAAATGAAAATACTGACATTAATAAAATCCTGACAATCAAAATTCCGAAAAATCTAAAATTTACAATATTTATTAAAATTACGGTTATCGAAATACCTACAATATTATAATCTGCCGATCAGAATTTGGTAAATCAAAATGAGAATAATAGGCGCAAGCCCTACAATACCAAAATACCGAAAAATCCAAATTTTGAATACTATCAAATCTTTACAATATAAAAAAAATTTAAAAAATCTCAACAAATAAAATCGCAACAAATAAAAAATTTACGATAATAAAATGACTATCATAAATCGGAAAAAGCAAAATCTCAATAATCAAAATATAAACACGACAATTAAAATCCAAAATGCTGATAGGCCAAAATTCGAACAACATCTGAACGGCAATTAAACAATTTACAATACCAAAATGACAACTACCAAAAAATCGATAACTCAAATTTTATTATTAATGAAAATTAAAATATTGAGAATATTCAAATTTAGACAATCAAAATGCCGATAAATCAAAATAACGACATCATTGAAATTCCAATAAATAAAAAATTATGATATTGGAATCATGAATATCCATATACTGATAATATTAAAATCTCGGCAATCAGGTATCCGATAAATCAAGATGCTGACAAGTCACAATTCCGATATATCAAAATTTTGACAATATCAAGAACCAATCGAAATATTGATATATTATTAAAATCCTAACAATAAAAAAATTACATTATTAAAATTACAGTTATCAAAATGACGCTAATAGTACAATCCGCCAATCAGAAATTTGATAAATCAAACTTACACCAAAATGCCGAAAAATTAAAATTTCGACTATATATCCAAATCTTGACACAGTCGAAAAACGATATAAAACTCTAGACAAATAAACTCGCATAAAATCAAAAGTTTACAATATTAAAATGACTATCATAATCAGGAAAAATCAAAATCCCATTAGTCAAAATGTCCATAGGCTAAATTTCCAACAAAATCTCGACATCAAATTAAGGATTATCAAAAAGCGATGAATTAAAAATTCAATAAACCAAAAGCAAATTAACTGACATTATTAAAATCCCCGCAATTTATTGTCGATAATATTACAATCCGCCAATCAAAAATTTGATGAACCAAAATTCCGATAACTCACAATTCCGACAATATCAAAATACCGACAAGTCCAATTATTTAACAGATGTCACGCCGATAGTAAACTGTTACACAAACTCCCGACAGTATTACAAATTTTGTTTGTCAATATGTAAAAACCACCATTAAAATACAGACAAATAAAATCTCAAAAAATACAAAATAAAAAATTATGTGCCTCACCTTTATAAGCACACAAGTGAAGTGATACTTCTAAAAGAGATATTAGGAATTGAGTTTTTATTTTTTTAACCTTTTTTCTCAATGTTTGCCTCTGGTTTCGATACTTTTTTTAAATTTTTTTCTCCTTTTTTAACTTTTTTTTTCGCCGAAAACCGCGTTTTTCTAACTTTTTTGTTTGGTAATTTTCTTCTTTATTTCGTTTTATAATACTTTTATTAACTTTCCAAACAATTTTTTCATTTTCCTGATTAATTTTTTTTTATTTTATAATACTTTTATCAACTTTCTGATTAATCTCTTGTTTTTTTTTATATTTTTTTCTCATTTCGTTTTATAATACTTTTATTAACTTTCCGATTTTTTTTACGTTTTATTCAATGTTTTACCATTTTTTCAAAAAATGTTGGTTCTATTTCATAGAGCATTTTTTTTCTTCCTATTTTTGCTATCCCCGACCTCGTAGCTGAACTCCTTCGCCTTTTTTTCACCGAAGAACCCGTTTCTCTAACTTTTTTTTATTTTTTATTTGTTATTTCGTTTTGTAATAGTTTTATTAACTTTCCGAACAATTTTTTACGTTTTTATCAATTTTTTCCTGTTTTTTCGAAAATTTTTGGGGTATACGGGAAGGTGGGGGTATAATCCCCCTCCCCCCACCACCACGGCTTTACCCTGGCCAAAGAAGTTTCACTTAAAAAATCAAAATCTTAGTATTCAAAATGCAAAAAAAAATAAAATATAATGCCGATAAGTCAAAAGCTATTACAATATCAAAGTTTCGACGTCTCTAACTTCCGACTGTATAAAAATCACAATAGGAAACTTTTATAAACAAAATCCGGACAAATCAAAAATTCCCAAACAACATGACGATTATCAAAAAGCAATGAAACTGTCGACAATATTAAAATCTGGATGTTCAATAATTCAAAATTTCGATCTCAAAAACAAATCGAAATACTTACCATCACCATTAAAATCCCGAAAAATCTAAAATTTACCTTATTAAAACGAATAAAAAATCAAAATCCCATTATTCAAAATGCAAACAAAATTTGAAACATAAAAATCAAAATGCCAATAAGTTAAAAATTATTACAATATCAAAGTTTCGACGTTTCTAAATTCTGACTGTATAATAATCACAATAGGAAAGTTTTAGAAACAAAATCCCGACAAATCAAAAATTCACAATGTCAACATGACGATTATCAAAAAACCGATAAATAAAAAATTTAAGAAATGAAACTATCTACAATATTAAAATCTGGATGTTCAATAATTCAAAATTCCGATAACTCAAAAACAGATCGAAATACTTACCGACACCATTAAAATCTCGAAAAATCAAAAATTTACTATATTAAAATGAATCCAAAAATCAAAATCCCAATATTCGAAATGCAAATAAAATTTAAAACATAAAAGTCAAAATGCCGATTAGTCGAAAATTATTACAATATCAAAGTTTGGACGTCTCTAACTTCCGACTGTATAAAAATCACAATAGGAAACTTTTATAAACAAAATCCGGACAAATCAAAAATTCCCAAACAACATGACGATTATCAAAAAGCAATGAAACTGTCGACAATATTAAAATCTGGATGTTCAATAATTCAAAATTTCGATCTCAAAAACAAATCGAAATACTTACCATCACCATTAAAATCCCGAAAAATCTAAAATTTACCTTATTAAAACGAATCCAAAAATCAAAATCCCATTATTCAAAATGCAAACAAAATTTGAAACATAAAAATCAAAATGCCAATAAGTCAAAAATTATTACAATATCAAAGTTTCGACGTTTCTAAATTCTGACTGTATAATAATCACAATAGGAAAGTTTTAGAAACAAAATCCCGACAAATCAAAAATTCACAATGTCAACATGACTATTATCAAAAAACCGATAAATAAAAAATTTAAGAAATGAAACTATCTACAATATTAAAATCTGGATGTTCAATAATTCAAAATTCCGATAACTCAGAAACAGATCAAAATACTTACCGACACCATTAAAATCTCGAAAAATCAAAAATTTACTATATTAAAATGAATCCAAAAATCAAAATCCCAATATTCGAAATGCAAATAAAATTTTAAACATAAAAATCAAAATGTCGATTAGTCGAAAATTATTACAATATCAAAGTTTGGACGTCTCTAAGTTCCAACTGCATAAAAATCGCAATAGGAATCTTTTATAAACAAAATCCCGACAAATCAAAAATTCACAATATCAACATGATAATTATCCAAAAACCGATAAATAGAAAATTTTAAAAATGGAACTAGCGACAATTTTAAGATCTTGATATTCAGTAATTCAAAATTCCGATAAATCAAAAATAAATCGAAATACTTAAGCTCGCCATTAAAATGCCGAAAAATAAAAAATTACAATATCAAAATGAATCCAAAAATCAAAATCTCAGTATTCAAAATGCAAATAAAATTTAAAAAAGAATCAAAATGCTGATAATTCAAAAATTATTACAATATCAAAGTTTCGGCTGTATAAAAATCACAATAATAAGCTTTTTTAATCAAAATCCAGACAAATCAAAAATTCACAATATCAATATGACGATTATCCAAAAACCGATAAATAGAAAATTTAAGAAATGAAACTATCGACAATTTTAAAATCTTGATATTCATTAATTCAAAATTCCGACAAATCAAAAAATTATAACAGATAAACTTACAATCATAAACTAACTCTGGGTTCGAGCATGTTACAATTATTAAAATACAGACAAAATGCCGATAAGTCAAAATTCTGACTTACACCAATAGTATACTCTTACGAAAAAAATTCCGACAGCATTAAAAATGTTGAAAGAATCAAATTAACAGTATTAAAATTTAGACAAACAAAAATTTACAATATTAAGATTAATTCAATAATTATTAACAATCAAAATGCCAATAAGGCAAAATTCCTACAATATCAAAACTTCGACGTCTGTGAATTCCGACTGCATAAAAATCCCAACAAATCAGAAATTCACAGTATCAACATGACGATTATCAAAAAACCGATAAATCAAAAATTCAAGCAATCGGCAATATTAAAATCTGATTAATCAAAAATTCAGTAAATCGAAACTCCGATAAATCAAAAACAAATCAAAATACCGACAAATCAAAAATTTGCAATATTAAAAATACGATTACCAAAATACAAACAGTCTGTCAGTATCAAGGATCTTGACTATATTAAAACAACAATTTTAAAATCACAAAATTTTCAAAATTTAGTATGAATATCGCGAAAAATCAAAATCTCAGCAAAATCACAATGTTAACAATATTAAAATCCCGCCAATCAAAAATCCGGGAAATCAGAATTTCGACAATATTTAATCATCATAAAAAACGACAATAATACACTCATAAGCAAAATCCCAACGATATAAAAATCTTGACAATCGATAACAATATTTAAATATCGGTATCAAAATTAGGAATATCAAAATTCATATTATATAAAAATCAACAACAATGGCAAATTCTTACAGACACAATCCCGACAGTATGAACATTTTGAGAATATTGAAATTACGACTAATCGAGAGACATAAAATATTAAAATCCCGATAATCGAAATACCAATAAATCAAAATCCCAATACATTAAAAGATCAACAATACGATAAATCAGATTTCCGACGATGCAAGTCTCGACGACTCAAAAATCTGAATATATAAAAAACCACGACATTATCAAAATAGTGACACTATCAGAATAACAACAATATTAAAATTTTGACGAATAAATAGCTTACAATATTAAAAGCCCGACAATTGAAAATCCGATAAATCAAAATTTCGATAATTTTTTTTGTTAATATTTTTGAATTTTTTTATTTAAGCGGAAATTCAATATCACGACGACTCAACATACGGAGATCATTTAAGAGAATTGGCAATTCTTGTTCGTCATGTAAAAATAGGTTAAAAATCAACTCCCCCAAACAACCATCGAAATATTATGTCCGTAATAACGGTGTTGCTGTAAGAGATAAAACAAAAATAAAGGACTGAATGTGGTAGAGATAATATACCTAAAATTATCTCATCACAAACCTACGCTTGTGCGAAACACTTAAGCAAAAAAAAGGCAAGAAAGATTAAATAATAGCAGGGCTTTTTATGCTTGGACAATATTATATCAGTTTTTAGAGCTGCATCGCTTTAAATAAGCCGTATATCACGATTTAAGGGGCAATAAAGGCGCTTAATGAGTGTTCATGCCTTCGGACTGAAATTAATGGCTGGACCTGAGCGAATTCGTTGGTACGAGAAAGAGGTGGATGGACCATCGAAACGTGTAACGCATCAGCAGTCACTTGGTGCCTTGAATATTTTATTTTAGGGAACAAGTGAGATAAGTGCTCGAACGGAAAAAATGTTTTTCATTCATAAAATCGGATGATAAAGCTTTTACATGGCAATACCCGTGTAGACCCCAGCCTTTGACACATTACTAACACCGAACACATGGTTGTGAAGTGACAGCCGAGACAGGCGGACCTTAATTTGGACTTCTAAGAAGAGCCGTCGGCACGTCACCGATCGTTCAGTTTCAAAGAAACCCATGTGTTCGTGTGCGGGTAAGAAATCTCGTTTTTTTATATGTAATAAGAATAAGGTGCATGCCCTTTTATCTTTTAACCACCCAGACGGCAATCTCATATCATCAGTTATTTTATTTCAGCGATTGCAACTCAAGTTAATAATTATATTTTCAAATTTTGTCGGTACACACAACTAATTCGCAAATTAATATAAACTACTGTTCACTTGAAACGTATACGGACAATTTTTAGTCTTTGACCAGATAACTAAATGTATCGGACTTAGAAAAAGACTAACATGTATAAGAGGATGGAATGAGGGACGAATTTAAAGGGGCCAATGGGAATTTGGAAATGAAATCAAGAAGAGCAGATAGAAGAAATTGGAGGAGCTGTGCAAAGAACTACAAATAGTCACAAAACATATGACTTAGAATGCGAAAAAAATTGGATGATGATACAGTAAGGACATAGGTCACGAAACTTTTCCCTGACAAGGAAACTCTCTTATGGGAAAGACACATTATTCCTGAAAATGGAAATCTCTCTAAAGCAAAATAATGATCAATCAAAAGGAGATTATGAAAAAAGATCAAATGCATACAGGATGTCCGGAAACACCGTTCGAATAATTTCAGGATTAATTCTACATAAGAAAACATGAAAATTTTGTCATAGAAACCTGGGACCGGAAATGCATAATTTCCAAGTTACAGGGTGTCATACTTTTCTTCAAAATCGTTTTTTTTTTTAATTAATATCTTAAAAATCCTTTTACTTATTTTGTTGAAATTTGGTATTGTTGTCTATAATAATAAGGGACTCATTTAATCTTAATTAGATTAAAAATATGAAGTTCAATGGCGTCTCGGGAGGCATCATACCGAATATTATTGACAAAAAAAGTGTGGAGATGCATAGATACATTAAAACTTTTCGTATATGCGTTTCAAGTGAACATCAGTTTATTTACAAGCACTCGAGTGTAAAAAGTCGTACGTCATGGTTGAAAATAGGATTTAGGTCAGTACACTAGATGGCGATATAAATTAAGCATAATAATGCAGGTGTATCGATCCATACATATCGATAGTTTCGGTATCACCTGAAACATATCGATATTTTTGAAATACCATATCGGTAAAAAACATCGATACGTAAAAATCTATGTTATACTACCACCACCCCACCAAATATGACAAATGACGCGCCTGAAATTATATTTCGGCGCCTCCTTTTTGATATCACTTTAGTTTCATTTGTAGTAGTGTCACCCGTGCGCTAAGACCCACAATATTTTAAAGAAGAATCTGTCAATCCTTCTTCTATATCTGGTTGTCTGTCAATAACGTCATCTTGCTTTCTGTGTGCGGGAAGGTAAACACGCTAAAATTTTAACAAAATATTGTAAAGTTTTTTTTTAGCAGATTTTTACGAAATCTATGATATGGGAGGTTCCCTTGAGGAAAGGATTAAAAGACTGGAGAATGCGTTAGCTGATCGGAGCGTGAAGAGCTCCAGATCAAGCTCAAGAAGACGCTCGTCTTCTTACGATAGGCGTTGGCCACGCAAAAGAAGAAATACTGGGAGTTCTAGTAATAGTAGAACGAGTAAAAGAAGGCGAAGAACTAGAACCCCCGATACAAGTCCCTCAAGTTCGCGCTCACAATCATCTCTAAGTAGAATGCAATCTAAGAGTCCCCAGAACCAGGCCCTATATAGACAAAGGACTGCGAACTCTGCCTCTCGAAGCCGTGCTAGAACACCCCAATTAATCATCTTGGAATCTGAAACCCTGGTTTCAAAAGTCCTTAATTGCCTAGGAGAGGCCCCACCACAGAGAGCGGAAGAAATTGCCATTCATGAGGCAATAGTCTCACGTTTGACAGTTATTTTGATAAAAGGCTTGCAAAATAACGTACGAAGAGAAGTGGCAAATAAGTATGCAGTTCCAGTGAACTGTCTACAACTAAAATCCCCTTCATTAAATGAAGAGCTTACTAGCTTGCTAATTTTTTTCTCCCGTAAGAATCAGAGTACTCTGTTGGCCTGGCAAGACCACTGATCTATAGATCAGTGGGCAAGACCAGCTAGCTCAGGCTTCCATGGCGTTAGGCACAGGCATGAGTGGGTTATTACATAAAGCTGATGTAGACAAAAAGTTGCTACAGGCACTAGGCGACTCTGCTAGACTTCTTACAGATTTGTACTATAAGTTATCTATGGGTCGTAGGGCCATAATTTTACCAGTGTTAGAGAAAGCAGCCAAAGAAATAGCAGAAAAGGCTGACATTGATGAATTCATCTTTGGAAAGATCTAGGAGAACGCATTAAGATGAGCAAGCCCCTGGAGAAGACAGGGAAGGACATCAAGAAGTTAAATAGGTTTATTAGTGCTCTTCATTTCAAATTAGAAGACTATAGGACAGTACTAAAATTGATACCTTTCAATACACAAAGCATATAGAAAGTTTCTCAGGTTTCAATTTGAGGAGAATACTTATGAATTTACCTGTCTACCGTTTGGACTTTCTCTAGCTCCCTATATATTTACTAAAGTAACAAAACCTGTTGTAGCCTCCTTGAGATCAAATATGTGTCATATATTTGGATGATCTTTGGATCTCAGCGGACAGTGAAAAACAATGCAGACAGCATGTAGTCGTCACTACTCAATTGTTACAAAACTTAGGTTTTATCATTAATTTTGGAAAGAGCTACCTTCTACCTAGCACCCAATGTAAATTTCTAGAGTTTATGTTTGAAAGCACATCCATGTCCATTAGTCTTCCTGGCTCCAAGAGACAAAAAATTTTAAATCTGACAAAACATCTTCTTCAAATTGAACCCTGCACAATTCGCAATTTTGCCAGATATATTGGAACTATTATTAGTGTATGTCCAGCAATAAAATATGGCTGGTTATACACTAAATTACTTGAGCGAGCAAAAGTAAGGGCTCTCCATAAAACTGGCGGTAGTTACAACAAAAAGATGATAGTTCCGCATTATGTAAAACTTGAATGGTAGCTCAAAAACATTGTAAACTCTTCTAACAGTATTAGACAAGATAAGTTGTTACTACAAAAGCCAATTTGTTACAATATAAGCCAATTTGTTAAGATAAACTTTAATTTGTTTTATTTATAATTTGAAATTGTTATGATATAATTTCAATTGCTTTATTATCATTACTAGAATTGAAAGAAAAAGCCAATTTGTTACTAGAAACTATAAAGGCACTTTCTTTTTAATTATTCCTTTAATTTACTAAAAAGATAAACTGAAAGATACCCAAGGTGTATAGATTCGAAGCATGATAATTAAAATTTATTTCCGAGTGTAGTCGTGATTATAAAGCGCAAAATAAAAGATTAGAAATTTCAAAAAAGCAATTTTTATTCTATTTTCTTCTAACAAAAATAAGGGTTAATTCTGTTGAACCTTCCTGGTGATAACAGCCCTTTAATCACCTTATGCTTCCTCCGAGCTTCCTGGAGAGTGTTACTGAAACTTGCTGCAGTGCCTAGGATCTGTCCTGTGACGTCACTGGAAGCTGTCCTGGTAGGCCGAGTGCATGTGGACTCAGTCGCATGAAAAAAAAACAGTACAATGTTAGATTACTTACAGTCTCACTTTCCAAATAATGAGTTGCCATTCCAAAGAATGTCATGTAAGTTAGTAACACTTCTTGCATGAACAACTGGACAAAGAATTCAAACATTGACCAAAATCAAAGTCCAAAATATTATTATCACACTAGAGGGAATACAAATACTTATTCCAGACGAAATTAAGTCAACTAGTGCTAAATTTAGTGATGAGCAAATGCAAGACCAAGACCAAGACCGGGTTAGTCTTGGTCTTGGTCTTGCATATGTAGTATTGGTCTTGGCCTTGCAGTCTAATAAGTGGTCTTGGTCTTGGTCTTGCAGGGTCCAGTCTTGGTCTTGGTCTTAGTCTTGCTGCAAGACTCTTGCAAGTCTTGCACTTGCGCTGGTGGCAATTTTTACAAAGAAAATTAAAAACAAAGTTTTTAAAGTTCTTTAAAGTAAATAAAGGTTTAAAGAAAGGAACAGTATTTGTCAGTACGAAAATTTTGGTTTTTCAATATCAAGTACCACGGCCTCAAATTTTAGTTAGTAAATCAGGTAATTTTTTAAGTAAAAATACTCACAAAAACATTTTGAGTCAACGAATCACTTGTTTAAGTTTGCCGTGTAATATTGAAACATTCTGTGTATTTACAGTTATAAATTGCGGTGTTAACACAAGAACTATTTTATTTAAACGTGCATTTCATTTTTTAATACATGGTTGCCCATAATTGAGTTGAAATGTAAATATTTATCTCTCTTGATAATCTGATGCAGTTACTCGGATATTTTTTTAGAATGTTTTCCTACAATAAAATTTCATGAGTTTGAAGAAATATATATCAGTCACAGGATTTCACGTCCTTCTATAAAAATCGATTCTTAGCAGGCGCGTTAGCTGGGATTTGAAATAAACCAAAATTATTATTGCTTAATGAAAAACTGCACATTAGTTTTTTGAGGTACTATTGGTTTTATGCATTTCTCAGCAAATGCCAAATTCGTTAACAATTTTCTTTGCTCGTACCTTTTTTCACTCATTATAGGATTGGGAACTTGAAAACTATAAGTGCTAGAAAATAGGTTTATTGGAAAAGTTGTGTGCTATTTAATTTCTAGTTCAATGCTGCTTTAATTATGATTCCATCTTTTTTCGTTGTCGAGATATTTTCAACAAAAAATTAGTAAATATGATGACCAAAATGTAAAATTTAAGTGGTGTTAGTAGGATTATTAGGTATCATGAAAACAAACTATGATTTCTTGCCAACGTTTCGAATTATATTAACTTATCATCGGGGCTCTGTTAAGAGGAGAAAGCTACTTTTAGAATATTTAGTTCATTTTTACAATTTGATAAAAAAAACAAGCTTTAAGCCCAAAAACAAAACCTTTCTTAAGTACTACCTTTGTTTAATAAAATATAAATAAATAAATACAAAAACAACACACAAAGCAAAAAACGGGTTAAGGTAATGAAATAACAGAAAGAGTTTCTAATGATAAAATATGTTAAAATAAAAACAAAAATTTATGAAACGTACACTTAACAGTCATATCTTATAACAGGATTAAAGTAGATAATATTGCGGATTACAATGAACATTGCAAAGAACCTTTAAAAAACAACAACCAAATTTCACAGCGTAATATAAGGACGACTGTTGAACTGTACTATATTTGGTTGAAAAAATATAGTAGGTACAAACAAAAATTTTAAAATTACATAAAATCAGCAGTTTAAAAAAAATGTTTTTTTTTTTGAAAATATGTCGAAAATGAAAAAAGAAATAAAATTCATTATTATGAATTATAAATTCATTAAGATTAATTCAATATCATAGCAGAATTGAACTAGCAATTAAATATCTTACAACGTTTTCCATTTAATAAATTTTTTATCTCTTATAGTTTTCAAGATCCCAAATACATTCATATCCTTTTCAGCCACACTGTATGTGAAGAACCTAGAATGATGCTACAATTTATCACATTATAACATTAGAATGTGCATATTATTATAGCCTCCAAAGGGCTTACTTACAGAATCACATCCAAAAATTGGTCACTATCTCCCGGTCTATATGCAAGAACGCTTTGTGAAATTTGTTTAATAAAATCTAAATTAGATTTATGGAATTATGAGTATAATTTTCTTTAAAAATTTGACTGCTCTTTTTTCTTGAATACATTGTTATTCATTTACATACAATACCGCGTGGCAAACATTGAATACTGTCTAACTTTCCCTGAAGTTTTCTCTCCACATTTCGACCCAACAATTTCGTTCCCAGAATTAAGGGCATTATGTCAACAATCAAAAATTGCGAAAAAAAACGCAAGACCGCAAGAGTGTTGCATGCTAGGTCTTGGTCTTGCGTAAGTCTTGCAATACTAGGTCTTGGTCTTGCATAAGTCTTGCATTGTTCGGTCTTGGTCTTGGTCTTGCAGACTTGGAGCTGGTCTTGGTCTTGGTCTTGGTCTTGCTTTTCTGCAAGACCAAGACCAAGACCGCAAGACCAAGACCAGTCTCGCTCATCACTAGCTAAATTGGATCAGCCATGTTTACACCTGCCATTCTTCAGAAGCATGCCTGCAGTTTGTGTGGCGTCAACATTCAGAAGACGGAACCATTAACATCCGAGTCAGAGGAGTATCTAATATCCTCCAGGAAACCATACAAAAAGGCGACTAGGGACACGATAGGCAGGGGGATAAAGAAAACAATGTCTGCGGCTGGAATAGATGTCACACTGTTTTCGTCTCATTCAACTAGACACGCGGCAACCTCGGCAGCTGGAAGGGCCGGAATCAGTCTCTAGGTTACAAAAAGATGTGCTGGCTAGTCACAGAATTCTGAAGTATTCGCCCGCTTCTACAATTTTACCTTAGTGGACAACACAGCCTTTACCAGAGCAGTCACTGGTGTTGAATGAGGCACGGTTCTTTTATTATATGTCAATATATTTAAGTTATGTTCTTGAATAACATTTGATACTTTTGCAATATTGTGTTTAATTACACCCCATGAAACAGGCATTTGAGGTGCGTTTCCAGTTAATTACCGAGGAGGATTTAAGAGGACAAAACCACTGTATTTCTTTAAACGTCTACAGGTGAAACTAAAGTGATCTCAAGGACGAGGCACCGAAATATAATTCAACGATTAAACGAACTTACCTGTGAAGTTCAATCGAAATTATATGAGGTGCCTCGTCCGCAGAGATCACTTCCCTCCCTTTCGTAGTTTTCGCTAATTGAAATTTTAAACACTCCCGAAAAAGTAGGTTTTGTGCAAACTTTGAAATAGATGACGTTATTGACAGACAACCACATATCGAAGAGGGATTGACAGATTCTTCTAAATACTGTGGGCCTTAGCGCGCAGGTGGCACTACTACAAGTGAAACTAAAGTGATCTCTGCGGACGACGCGCCTCATATAATTTCGATTAAACTTCACAGATAAATTCGTTTAATCGTTAAAAAAGCATCGATAAGTAAAACTCTATGTTATACTACGACCACCCCACCAAATATGACAAATGACACGCCTGAAAGTATTGTGAACTAAGTACCACCAAAATGGTCTTAAAAAAATATTAATATAAATATCGACAATAATTCATACATGGGAAACATTTGGACATTGTTTTATATGCCGTCACGTAACAGTCTATCGAATAATACATATTTTTTCAAATGCATGCACATGACGCATCCCGCTAGGTGGCAGCTAACAACAAGGTAACATGACACTCGGAAATAATTCGACACTACATTATTTCTGGTGTTAATGATGACACTGGGTGGGCCAAATTGTGGTGTTAGTTTATGTTCACACGAAAAAAAACCTAATCTTTAAATTGCTTTTCTTTCGCTGCAAGCGCATATGGATAATTTCTAAGCTGACACGTTTTTTTTCCTAAGTCATATTGATTTTCAGAGTTAACGACCGCAAACGGATATTTTGTGGAAGGAATATATTACATTAACACATTTTTCTATTCTGCTGCCCCGGATCGAAGGATAGTGAAGCTGATGACTGCTGGGCGCCATTTTAAGTGAACTTCGAGGGCCAGTCAAATGTGGCAGTCGAATGACTAATGAGGAAAGGAAACTGATATTAAATGAGGTTCATACATTGTCGAGTTATTAGTATTTTTATCAAATAGACAAATTAGAAAATGATTTGTAACTTAAAGATACACGTTATTTATTAGGTAAACAATAATCCTTCCACATCCACCAGACAAGCAAAGTATGAAATAGTCGTTCAATTAACCATAAGAAGGTTTGGAGAGGATTGAAGAATAATAATTATACGCTAAATTGCGTGAATGTTGAAACCGCAATGTAGACAACTATTAAAGAGATTCCCATGTATTTGGGGCCTAAACCTTATCTTAGAAAATTTGAAATTTATGAAAAAGTTGCATACAAATGTTAATTATTTGACATTTTTTCAACTAACATCTCATTATCTCGTGAAATATAGTCATTTTTTTTAAGGAAATACGCTAAATTGCGTGAATGTTGAAACCGCAATGTAGACCACTATTAAAGAGATTCCCATGTATTAGGGGCCTTAACCTTATCTTAGAAAATTTGAAATTTATGAAAAAGATGCATACAAATGTTAATTATTTGGCATTTTTTCAACTAACATCTCATTATCTCGTGAAATAAAGTTATTTTTTTAAGGAAATACGCTAAATTGCGTGAATGTTGAAACCGCAATGTAGACCACTATTAAAGAGATTCCGATGTATTAGGGGCCTTAACCTTATCTTAGAAAATTTGAAATTTATGAAAAAGATGCATACAAA
>MU184160.1:107606-157501 GCA_016904865.1 Pissodes strobi | reverse complement strand
TATTATTATTATTATTACCCAGGCTTGTGATACGGGCGACCCGCGTTCAATCTCCGTATGTGTAATTAACAGTACTAACTCGGTACTGTTAAATTCTCACATTCCCTTGATACAAATAAGGCTACCCAAACGACCAATCACACGCGATGTTGACCACGATGTTAAATGCATTCAACTTGCGTGGGACTGTAGACACATATTAAACGAAGAACAACATGGTTTCATATGTGGAAGATCTTCATCCACCAACTTACTACTTCATGAGAAATTTATTTTAGATACAATAGAGGGGGGGGGTCATCAGGTTGACTCTGTCTATACTGACTTTTCAAAATCCTTTGAGTCAACTTTGTTATCCTTATAGCAAAATTAAAGTATACCGGTTTTTCTGAGGAGTGGCTGCAGTGGATTGAGAGTTCTTTGCCCGGAAGAACACAGGTTGTAAAGTATCGCTCTACTTTCTTAAGTGAAATACAGGTCGCCTCAGGGGTTCAGCAGGGCTCACCCTCGAGTCCAATCCCGTTCAACATATCTTTAATAGATCTCCCTGAGGTCATCATTAACAGTGAAATCTTATGCTTTGCTGATGATGTATAACTTTTTCGTCGCATCAAGGATGTCAAGGGCTGCTTACTTTTCCAATAGGATATTCAAAGCTTTTACGCTTGGTGTGAAGGGAACTGCATGGACCTTAATGTAGGGAAATGCAACCAAACTTCTTTCTTTAGGTCTCTCGATCCTCAAGTATATAATTATTCTGTTGGGGGAGAGAGCATAGCCGCTTGCAAAGAAATAAATGATCTGGGGATTTTTGTTGACAACAGACTATCATTCATTCAATCTCCACATGGAAAAAAATACATCCAGGGCCCTACAATGTTACATTAGAAGGGTATCGGGGGATTTATCAGTTTGAACTTTTAGGACTCTTTACTGCTCACTAGTACGCTCTATCTTAGAGTATGGTGCAGTGGTGTGGAGCCCTCAGTATGAAGTACATAGGTAGGCACTCGAGAGTTCAGAAATTTTTTTTAAGGTCTGTAGCCTATATATCTGGGTACAATAGAGATAATTGTTTCTGTAATGACATTTTGGTCAAACTTGATCTTGAATATTTGCAGCAGAGACGTGTCAAACGTGAGATAATGTTTTTTACAAACTAATCAATGAACATATTAACTGTCCCGATCTGCTGGCCATGATCATCAACATCGCCACACACATACTTACCCCTATCCGCCGGGAAAGGTATACAGAAGTCGTTCAAAATGGATCTCATAGGATTGGATCTAACGAACCAATTTCAAGAATGTTTGCAGAAGCAAACTTTGTCTCGGGGTCTATCAACTTTTTTGAATTGAATGTAAACAAGTTTAAATCGCAATTGAAAAAAATTTAAATGTATTTTGTTCAGTATTTCATGAACCTGCTATGTACCTAACCTTTTTGATTTATGATTGTAATTTGTATAATTTGTATGTTCATTTGAAAGTGATATGGAATTTTAATTAACAATGTGTGTTTTGACTAATGATTTGTAGATAAGTAATTTTAAATGTAATAACTAATTTTAGTTTATTTGACTGACTATTGGTTCTAGTGATTTATTGTAATTTAATTACCTATTGAATTTAAACAGACTGTAATAACCTTAGATTAGGAAAGGGACGCCATTGCTTTGGTACAAAACAAAGGATTTGGTACGATCGTGTTTTATTGTGATAATTTGTGTTTTTCAAGGGTTTAGTGTGAAAAACTATGTTTTACATAATGGTAGGGTGTGCAGTTTATGGTTGTAAAAGCTACAGCAGTTCAAAGGACCCAGGAGTTACGTTTCACAGGTAATTAACGAGTGACATTTTTTGGCAGTGATCAATTTTCTCAAATATTTCTAAAACTAATTATTTTATAGCAATTTCTTCTAAATATGATTTATAATGTGCTATTATGAAGCCGATAATTATATTGCAGAACATACTCTTGTTATTTTTAATTAGTAAATTAGCTTTTTATGTGACCTGTGCCAGTGGCGAAGCGGATGGATCAAAGTTAATAATTAATATTCACTTAAAAATTTATTTTATGGAAAGTAGCTTGGGTGGTGTTATTTCGCTCATTGTTTTTGTTTTGTGAATTTCAGATTTCCCAAAAATGTTGAGAGACGGAATGTTTGAGTTAATAATATGAAACTTGCTCATTTTCAACCATCTAGTAATGACAGGCTTTGTTTCAAACATTTTGAACCACGTTTTTTGTATCGAACAGATCAAAAAGTGAGTCTGTTAAATGAAGCAGTCCCGACCATATTCCAAGAACTTCCCAGATATCTGCAACCAAAAATGGTAAGTCGCTTCCTAGTTATTTATAGATAAAAGAAAATTAACATTACTATTATACAATTTAGTCTGTTGTAATAAGTTATTAAAAAATTAATTAAAGTAGTTTTTTTATTGCTGTTTTCGCATGGGCATATTATGTACTCGGTGATCATTTATAATGTCCCCCCCTCTTAACTTTTTTCTTTTTCGCATTAGACAAAAATGTTAAATACAAAAGTTGTGCAGAATAATGTAAGCTATTTGCAGAATACATTTATATATATACAAGGTGTTGCAGAAATGAGTGGCAAGTGAAAGTTATATTTTTTTAAATGAAACGCCCTGTATATTGTTAATTTTTTGGAATCTCCTAAGAATTCTGAACATTATTTCTATAATATGTCCTATACCTAAATGTCATAGTTTTCGACATATTCGCATTTTAAATAGTGGTCTCGTATTGTAGTTGCCTAATTCACGGCCACCTAAGAACTGGAAACTAGAATATTTATTTTTGAATATAACTGCTTAGTTAAAATGCGAATATGTCGAAAACTATTACATTTAGGTATAGGACATGTTATAGAAAAAATATTCAGGATTTTTAGGAGATTCTAAAAAACTAATAATATATAGGGTATTTCATTTAAAAAGATATAGCTTTAACCTGTCACTCATTTCTGCAACACCTTGTATATATATAAATGAATTCTGCAAATAGCTTACATTATTCTGCACAACTTTTGTAGTTAACATTTTTGTCTAATGCGAAAAACAAAAAAGTTAAGAGGGGGGGACATTATAAATGATCACCGTGTACTTCTAACTCGACTTGTAATATAGTAAATAGCATACATTTATATGTTTTTAACATTTATTGTACACTACAAAAACATTGGGCGAAATTGTTCTGCACTAAATTATAGCACATTATATTATTACAAATTATGTCTAGCGTTTTTGCGATTATTTATTATTGCTTTATACAGGGAAAAAAATTAATCATTGTGAAAGTACGGAACCAACCTCGTCAGCAGTACTGATGCCCATGCTGATTTCCCACAGAAGAAAAAACTAAGGAAGCAATTATTTCACCAAGTTGCTAAAAGTAAGTAAGTCGCTGAAGAGCAAATAAATATGGCTTCATCTCATCTCATTGACATTTGTGAACCTCCTGACAGTTTGGAATCTATTTGGAAGGATCATGATTATATCATGAATACTTCCATTATAAGTACGTGTTCCTTGCAAATAGTACAATATATAGCTGGTTTTGTTTCACATAAGTTACAACGTACAGTAAAATGTGAAACTTGTGTTAGAGCATTGATTGGTAATAAACCAGATTTTCTGAATTCTTTAATTCAATTTAAAACTCACGGTGGTCTTACATATCCTTCAGATGACGTTATTAATATTTGCTTAAAATCCGAGCATTATTTAAGAACAAATGAAAATAATTTGCATTGGAAACATTTTGTGCTAGCGCTCACAAACAACATTGTATCTAGTTTTTAATTTTTAAGTGTTTAGAAACTCATGTTTTAGAAAATGAAGTTAACCATATATACTTTTTAATAAAATCTGTATGTACAGATTATTTAAATGTCAGAATTCATTTTATTGCAAAATGTAAGACTGTAACGGAATATAAGTTATCATATATCGGTCTATTCGGCTCCACTAAAGTCTATCTATTTATCAATGGTTTTCAATGTTCAGTATATTGATCGGCAGTGACACCTATCTGTAAATGGATATATTTCGCACAATTAACTATTTAAGGAGAACAGATACGCAGATTTATATCCATAATTCGAGAATTCGTGTAATTACAGATTTCTTTGTTGAGTGAATGCCATCTGTTCGGAAACAAGCTTATCTCGTATAGTTGGTAATTGAAGGACGTAGTGCGTTGTTCAATACCTGTAATTTAAGCATGTAATCTATAATAGATTGCTACATTTAGCGTATGTTGAGTGTTTCCTTAGTTTGACGCCGGGTTTCCGATAGCGGTTGTCACATGGTTTAAATTGCCCAATGAGAGCATTGAAAATCGATTGGTGAGAACGTTTGACGCGTTAAGTGTTATTAATTTTCTGATCTCAAAATATTTTATTCATCCTGCATATTTTTCAATCTTTTCATTTTTCAAATACATAAGTCCTATGTTGGGGTTTGGAACCTTCGGCAACATGCACTAAAACGGAGTTTTATCCACAATACCGAAACAGAATTATTGCACTCGACGCGCGTTTCGCTAACTATGTTAGCATCATCATCAGGAGATGATTAAAACTAAATTTAAAACTCTACCTAACGCATAAACCTGCCAGAAAACAAAAATTGTAAATATTGAACATAGCTAAGAACCATTATATATAGTAGCTTTATATATAGAGCTAGGTATGTAGATACAGCAAATAAACTATACAAGACACGAACCAACGGACTGGCTACCCTGCGCACTCCTTCCTGGATGGCGATCTTGGTGGAGCTCGTCTAAATTTGAACCTGATTGAATAGGCCACAAGCCTAACATGCAACTTCCAACCCCGTCACCAAAGGACACATAGTGTCCCTGCCTAGAGACACCAAATAAACGTGTAAGATGTTTTTTCGGTCAGTTTTTCCTCTATTTCTCTCCTCACCATAAATTGACCTCAAAACAAGCCTTCCTTAATACTCAGCCTCTTGGTAATAACAGTCGCAATAGGTTTTAATGGTAAGATACCCAGGCAGGCGTACTTACAGTAGCACCTAAATTGGCACCTAGTCTTAGTATATCTTAGATAGGCTAGTTTCTGGCCCTAGGCTGGTGGTAGTAGAGCGCCCCTATAAATCGCGATGGACGCTCACCGCGAAGGTGACGCTAGCTACACTAAAGTAATCTATTATATTCTAACTTGCCATGTAAAAATTTGGAGTTTATGACATTAAATGATATTTGATTTGATTTTAAAGTTCTCTCACTATAGGCGTATCCAGGTCTTACAGGTAATCCGAGTGGGGACTCCTACTTGTTTGCACAGCAAAGCTGTAGTTGGCGTCTTCGTCTCGAATTGATCGTCACATAAAAAAACAAAAAGGTCTTAGACCAACTTATACTGCTTATGAACTAATTATTCAGGAAAGTATCCTGTGGACCTCAGTTGGACTATCACATAGGAGGCATTAACCGACAATTTGGAAATTTACTGGTAGCAGGTATAAACAGAACTTAAATTACAATTTTAAGTTGAGTAAAAATTATAGATAACTATGGTTAAGCAACCATAAATAATTACTGTTACTCAAGATATTTTTCTTCTTTACTTTAAGATATGAAATCTAAAAGAATTTATGATTAAAATTTAAGATTCAAAGGAAAATTATGAAACTTGTCCAACAATGGCTCTCGGCAACTTCCAATAGAAGATAACTAGATTTTTACGATAAATAAGAAAATCGAGGTATAACCTCTCCATAAATGAGTCTTATTATAACTCAAAATAAGTAATTTCTATTACTATTTTTTATATGGCCCTTGGCACATAAACGATAATTGAAACAATGGAAAAACGAGGTACAACCTCTCTTTAAACGAATCTTATGACTCCAGATAAGTAATTTCTATTACTTAATCTATAAATATGGCCCTTGGCACATAAACAATAATTGTGAACGTAAATTACGTCTCAATTAATCAAAGATAAAGATAAGATAATCACTATCTCGCCTTGAGATAGGAACTTAGATAAACGATAAAGAAAAAAAAACAGGTAAATTTACACACATGTACTTAAACCTCTCATATATGTAAATTAATGTCGGTACATCATTGATAAAACGTGACACGGTAAGTGCTAATAATTATATATGCTTCACTTGATGTTACAAATAAACTGAAATATTAATGAAATAAGCCTGAAAAGACTATGATCAACAATACTACAAAGGAAAATCCAGTGAAATTCTACTCAAATTCAATTAACTACCTTTTACAGGAACATATAAAATTCGCTCCGCGAATCTCCCAAGTAATAATGTTCAATTTAAATGAAAATATGTAAAATCATATGTATGACCACTAAACGATGAAATAATTACGTTCTCTATATATTTGGATTAAACCCTTATCAAATTACACGAATTTGACCAATAAGATACGCAATTATCCACCAATAAATCGGTATTCAAACCTAAAGGTCACCATAAAAAAATTAAGATTGTTGAAATCGTCAATCACTCGAAAGTACAATATAAAAATGCTAAATCCTCGCTTTAGCCAGAAATAATTAAGTGAATTGGAAACAATTATTACTTATGTATTTAAACGGAGTTTTATCCACAATACCGAAACAGAATTATTGCACTCGACGCGCGTTAACCACGATCCTGTGGTAATAATAGCGTTTAGTGTTGCTATATATACTCATAAGCCATTTCCACCAGCAGCTGAGCTCGCCCGATGCGCTACTGGCCTCGATGCCAAGTTTAATTTTTTTCTCAAAATCGGTGCCGACTATTCGAAAATAGGCACGGTAAAATTTCATCAAAATTTCAGGCAGATTTGGGCCAGATTTATGCTAGCGTAGGCCTTAGTCGACCACAGTTGGCCGGCCGGGCAGGGGGGAGAGGTTCCTACGGAGTCGCGCGCCTACTATGATATAATACTAGGCCAAGACAGTTTCTGCTCTAGTTTTCATCGATTGACTTTTTAGTTAATATATACATTTTTATTGTTTATGTTCCTTACTCAGGGGGTCGTGGGTTCTGAAAATATATGGTGGTAGCCCTGTGTATGGGCCCACGTGTTGGCTTGTTCTCTGGGTCGTGACGTTGGTTGGCAATGTCAGCCGTCATCGACGAGCCCCTAATATCTTTATCAAAGAACTTGCAGGCGATCTTGTCGATATGTTCTTCAACGGTTTCAATGTCCGCCCAAGCGTGCAAGTCCATGACCCTGGTATAGCGGCTCGCCGAGAAGGCTGCCCTTAAGTGCCGGTTCTACATTATTTGCAGTTTCTTCTTATGCGTTTTTGCAACAGAGCACCACACAGGGGCTCCATACAGGAGCCTTGGTCTAATTATTGACTTGTAAATGGTGATTTTATTAGCCGGGCTCAAGAAAGACCTCGGCCTGATCAACACACTCAGGCTTTTGAGTGCGATTGCATTTTTCGCGATATTTCCGTAATGTGGCTACTAAAGTTTAATTTCCTATCAAACATTATACCTAAATATTTACCCTGGTTTTTAACATTTACTAGAGTGTTGTTAATCATAAGCGGTGTTATGTCCGTATTAACTCTTTTCCTGGTCAGAATTGCCAGTTCGGTTTTAGGAATATTTAAATTTATTTTCCACTCTTGATAATACTGTAAGAGTATGTCGAGGTGGTTTAGTGAGAGAACTTAGGTACAGGCGGAAGAGGTTCCAGTGGAGATCCTAACCGATCGCATGGTTACAGATGGCTGAACGAAGTTATCGCATGGTTACAGATAATTGAATGAAGTTAAGTATCAGTCAGAAGAAAGATCGTTTGCTTAGATCAATTATTTGTTATAATGAATTTTTTTTAATCGTCTACATTGATTCTCATTTACATTGCTAGTCAATTTATTCCAAAAGCTAAAACTTCATAAGTTGTATTTACATCTGGTTATATAGAATTTAATATATTTATTTAAACCTCATCATCTTGTAAATTAGTTGTTAAATTAATTGTTTTTAGAAATATTTTGTTTGATTTATTGTACGATCGATCGTTCTTTAAGACGCGAATTCATTTTTTAATGTTCTTATTTTTATAATTCTTGATATCTTAATATTTATTTTTTATTTACATTGTCTCAAGGAGCTCTTGCGCCCACAATATCATAAAAAATATAGTTAGTGAAAGAGACAACTCACACCCTAAAATAAACTAATTAAATTAACTTTCGTTCTATCCTTACAAATTGGCGACTGAGCTAGTAAAACAAACTATTACAAGACCCACAAGTGGACTCTGTGCGAAGTAAATTTACAAAATTAATTTTATTTAAAGGCCAATAAGATTGTATTATAAAGTACGCGTAAATTCAAGTGTTAGATAAGTAATAGTTGATAAATGTAAGTAATTCTTCAGATGTCAACTAGAGTTGTCAGGTGTCATGGATTTGAGCCTCAGATTCCAGCATCCTGCGAAGACCACTTCCAGCATGCCCAATGTCCTGGATTTCATGAATGCTCAAATTATTCTTCTTGAGAATTGTTTACCATTACCGTTTCACTCACAGCGACCGCGGAGCGCGGACCTCGATAACAGTCACCTCTACCGCCACCGCCCTCTTTCGTTAAGCTGCTAAGCTACTTGTTTGTATTATTGTATTTGTATTTAAAATTTGCAGGGTTCTATTTTAATTAGGTGCTAATATAAAAATTGGATGGCACAGTGAAAGGTGGAAAACTATTATAACGCACGTGCCCACCCCCTGGCTGAGTCTATTTCCAGCTATCGAAACATTACTGACTATTTTTTCAGCAATAAAGTTACCTCTCCGTCTCCCAGGAAGAACATATTTCCGTTAACCTACATCGTTTTTTTCTTTCTGTAAGTTGTTTTCATAACACTGAAAATTATTTTTGAAATTAAACGAAAACTTGAACAAGCCGATTTACTTTGTTTCGAAGTCTATGATATTTTAAATTCTCTAAGACAAAAAATTAGTCAAAGGATAAATGACAAATTCTTTGGTTTTCTTGCAACAAATTAAGAATTGAATATTTTTTCTCTAAAAAAACCCTTTTACTTTGGAGTCACTGATGGAAATTGTAACTGAATTATCCATTGACATTAATTTTGATAATTTGTATGAAGTTTTGTATAATAAACCATACCCTTGATAAAGCTCTATCTGAGGAAGGATCTGTTATCCAAAATCCAAAAATGGAGTAACATATTTATTGTGAATGATGAACTTAAAATTGTATTTAATATGTTTTTCAACGTGGCAAATACCGACTCTAAAAGTTTTCTCATTATGCAATGCAGCCTGGAGTGACAGCCCTTTAACAGGATTGTACTTGACCATGTCAAAGTTGAGCTGCATACTAAACTTGTAAACAGTTTTATAATATGGCAATTAAGAACAAAAAGCTTTTAGAAGCTGTAAAATCAATAATAAATATTCCTTTTCATTAAGAAAATAATAACCTATTTTGTTAAAGCATTTGATTATTATGTTATGTTTTATAAGAATGTTACCTACAATATCAATGATTTGTTTAATTAAGGATCTCGGTGCAAGCAGCAAGGAAAACAAAACGAGTCACTATTTTTTTCAAAATTAAGTTACATTTGGCCTCCTGGAAAGATTTAAATAAAAAAGTGACTCATCCGCACATTCCTTTCTTCCACCAAAAAGTCCTCAATTATTGATTGAAGTAATGTAGAAAAATTAGAATTTACGAAGTGTTGAGTTTAATAAAAAAATGTCCTTCTTAATATGCGTTTGTCCTTCCTTTTTCAACTCTGTGTCCTGTAATTCTCAAAATTAAACATGACAACCCTGATTTCAACACCAAGCTCAAGTATCAAGAGCCAATTAATTTTAACAGTTATTAGGATGTAATTTAAAAGAGCTAAATCTGTAAACTTAATAATGTTGACATGTTTATTTTTTAGATTAGTGGTAGGATTTATGCTGTAAGGACCTTTCTGTTCACATTTAGTTGTAATGTGTTTGGCTCTCAGTTGTAAATGATAAATTTTCGAAAAATAGATTCTTATCGGAAATTAGCAAGCTTTCCTTTTAACAGTATTATTTGTTTTTTTTTATGTTCAATAAAAACGTTTTTATCTACCTGGTCTTTCGTTCCTATGTACTTCAATTCCAGTAATAAAAATAAAGAATATGAAAAGAGTATAGAACTTATGGGCATATATTATAGCATTTATACATGTATATGCCACAAAATATAAAAGAAACCGAAAATATTTTGTTTTTTTATAATTCTGAACACTTTGCTGTCTTATAATAAACAAATATTTTAAGATAGTTTTTTCAGAGTTTAAATTGCCACTGGCACTTTGGCTTTGGTCCCAACTGGTAACAGACAAACTTTTAAGGCTTAAGAATTTTTTTTTTCAGGAATATTTTTGCACCAATAGTCGACACTCAATTTACAAATTGATCCAATAGTCGTCACCTAATTGCACTAATTGTCGACACCTTTAAAATACTTGCAATATAAATTTAAAAATTTTATTGAGTCTCCAAACCAATCAAGAATAAGTTTTTATTCAAAGTAACCACATTAAGGACTATCAGTATGAATAAGTAGTACATATCTTAAGTCTACTTAAGTCAAAATTTTTAAATGAGTAAGTCTATATCCAAGAGTTTCTTTCTTTTTGTAGTACTCTAACATCTGTGGAGATGTAACGACTGCAGGCAACTTCTCTTTTCGTTTTTTTGATTTCAGATACTCTTTTGGCTCGGGCCACAATAGGGCGCGTTTAAATGGAGATGGTATTAACTCTAGCTGTGAAGTTGAGGGCTTTTGATTATCTTTTAAAGATATAGATACATTCTTCTTTAAAGGTGTTGTTTGTTCGAAATATGTGTAATTTTTTCTGTTTTCTATTAGTTTTGTTTCTTGTGGATCTGCAATCTGTAAAGACGTCGATGACATTTCCTCTAAAACAATCCCTTCTTTTAGGCACATGTTACCTTTTTCTTGTGCACTTGTTGCCACTGCTGCTTCTTCTAATTCCATTATTTGCCTTATTGGATGTTCTTCTTCTGGCCTGATGTTTACTCCTTCCAGTATTGCTTCTTCCGCCTCTATAATTTCTTCAGTTATTTCTGGTACAAACTGTCCTTCCTAAAACAAGTTGGTAATTTATTACATTTCTTATTATACAAATATCGTAATTTTAATACTAACCTTCCCATTTTCTAAAGTATCTTCTTTTAATTGCTTCCAAAGGTTGTATAAAGAATAATCCTCCACAGGCCCGTTCCAGTTTCCTTCATTTTGATAAAATGTAGATAATTTCTCTTTACCAATCCTTTTTTCGAGTGTGGATAGGAATACCTTTTCTTGTAGGATATGCTTATTGCAGGCGGATGCTAGGGGTGTATGATCTTCTCGGATTCCATGGTGATAAACTGCATTTTTTAAATCCATTTTGCACTGTAGTTGGTGTTAGCTTTTTTTTGCGTAGATTTCAGCAATGGTGCAAAATCAGGCTTTTTCAGCTGGACTATATTATTTTGTATTCGTCATTCCTGAACATTTTGGCGCCACGTGGACTTCAACGAATGGAAAACGGCGACATCCATTGGTTGGAGTACATGTGTGGCGTTAGGGTAGAGAGCCCCAAGTTATATACCTTGATTCTTGCAAAAAACACTAAGTGGCATGGACATGTGAGATGTGTGGCCATCCATAAAGAAAATTATGGGACAGGTAATTTCTTGGCTCTTTACCCACGGAAAAAAAATATTGGTCATTTATTTATTTATTTATTTATTTGTTTATTGACGTCATTCAACATTTACAAGATACAATTTAAAAAGCATAATCTTACACTAAGCTTAAGTTAATTTAAAATAACCTTTTTAGCCATAATTTTAAACCTTTGTTCTGACGTACTAAAAAAGCTTAACCTGCTGTAATATTTATTAACATTTGCTGAAATTCTATTCACAGGACTATGTAGTAAGTAATTGGTTCTGCAGTAAGGGATATATAGCTTGGGATATGAACGCAGAAGGTGTCAAGACATTCAGGACTTTTGATAACATTGCTGAATATTTTAAAAGCAAAGCAGACGTCGTAATACTCTCTTCTACGGGCAAGGGTGGAGTGGTTCAAATAGGCGATGGTTAAATTGATTCCAGATTCATAAAGCACGTGCCTGGCAAATTTGAGGTATTTCGGCTGAATATTTTCCAGTCTGTTTATATGTACCTGATAGTAAGGCGACCAGACTATATTAGAACATTCTAAGAGAGATCTAACCAACGAGATATATAACGTATTAATAGCAGTCACGTTTTTAAGGTCCCGGCATGTCCTCTTCACAAGCCCCAACATACGGTTAGCTCTGCTAGTCAACCTCTCCAAGTGCTCTGAGAATGTTAAATGAGTGTCGAAGTGCACACCCAAATCCTTCACAATAAACACCTCTTTTAATGCAGTGTTATTTATGGCATACTGATGGGGGAACAAAGCCTTTGATTTACTAAATCTTATAAGGCAACATTTCTCAATGTTGAGTGACATGTCATTGAATTGACACCAATTAAAAACCTGGTCAATATCATTCTGCAAAGAGATCATGTCTTGGACTGATGTTACTCGTGTAAACAATTTCATGTCGTCGGCGAATAGTAGACAATTTGTGCTCAACAAACCACCCAGGTCGTTGATAAACAAGTTAAATAAAAGTGGTCCTAAGTGGGAACCTTGGGGAACTCCCGAAGAAGCAATGAAGGGCTTAGATAAATAGCCATCAATTTTGACCTGTTGTTCTCTGTCGGATAGGTAAGAACGTAGCCATGAGAGCAGCATTCCTGAAATTCCATAATTGGACAGCTTCCAAAGTAGGATGGCGTGATTTACCTTATCGAAAGCCTTGCTAAAGTCTGTGTATATTGCGTGGGTCTCGACACCCATTTCGAAGGATTTATTGATGAAGTTTGTATAAAGGAATAGATTAGTATCGACTGAACGGCCAGAGCTGAATCCATGCCGGTGACAGACTATTACTTGTTGAAATACTTTAGTTAGTACTGATTCAATACAGTGTTAAAAGAGTTTTGGTATTGCTGAAAGAATAGTGATTGGCCGATAGTTGCCAACATCGTTCCTACTTCCCGATTTGTGAATAGGGCACACATAAGATAACTTCCAGATTTTGGGAAAGATTCCAGGGTTTAATGATCTAGAAAATATATAGTACAAGGGAAGGTAGAGAGAGTGCGAACAGTATTTCAATACCCTGTTAGGAACACCATCCGGTCCTGCTCCTTTATTTGTGTCAAGCTCAGCTAAGGCTTTTTCAATAGTAGTGGCACTGATACTGATACTGGAAATAGATTCAAATTTATGAGAGGACACGTGATGGGCATTATAGAAATTTACGGGGTTCAAGACTGACGAGAAGTATTGTGCAAAGAGATTAGCGATATCACTACCATTATCGGCGTTATCAGTGTTAAGGTGCATCTCCTTTGGAACTGATCCTTGGTTGGATTTGGACCGAACAAAGTGCCAGAAGTAGTTTGCGTTATCGTTTATAGCATTTTCAGCGTTAGTTATGTAATGGCGATAACAATCCCTAGTAACAGACTTACATTGTATGCGTAATGAACAAAAGGTATTATAATCCGTCTCGCTGTTTGATTGCTTGTATCTCTTGTGAGCAATTTTCTTTTGAAATATAAGGTTTTTAAGGTTGTTTGTAAACCAAACCGGAAACAACAAACATTTCAAAACAGTCATAGAGTACAGTATAAAAATTATTTAGCATTACATTGATATCATCGTCTAAAATTAATAGCCAATTATAAGTTTGAAGAAAACTATCAATACAAATAAAATTTGCTTGTTTAAAGTCATAGTATGAGTACTTTCCACAATTCAAATACTTTAAATTCTTACAGGATATGGACAGTTCCAATGCAGGGTGATAGAGATCGCAATTTACTAACCCATCACACTTTATAATTGACTCTAGTTCAAAATTAGCAAAACAGAGATCCAGAATGGTATTGTGATCGTTAATCACATCGTTGAACTGGGATAAGCCCAAAAATGTAGTAGTGTCACATAACAAGATTTCACTTGGTGATTTAATGTTACCAGGTAAGAGACCCAGGCAATCAACACTAGGAGACCATGCAATATTAGACAGGTTATAATCTCCCACGACCAACACATGCTGAAATGCATCGCACGCATTATTCACTGAGCTGAGGTGATTTTCATAGACAGAGATATCCATTGAAGGCGGGATATATAAACAGCCGATGCAGTAAACCGAATTTCCGATTGTCACCGAAACCCATGTTTCTTCAACAGAGGGACAGCCAATAGAAAGGCAGCAGGACTTCAGGCTGGACTTGACGGCCAAAAGAACGCCACCGCCGCGACTTTTAATACTGTTGTTAGGGCCTCTGTCAGTTCTGTAGACAATGTAGTCTGAACCTAGAAACTCTGCATCATTTATATCAGGATCCAGCCAGGTCTCGGTGAGCGCAATTATGGAATATTCTTCAGCCTGGGCAGCACAAAGGAAGTTTTGTTTTAAGATAGATAGATATATGATCTAATGATGATGCTCTTCTGTTCGGTTTGGTTGAAAATTTGCCGGAAAGGGCCGTCGGGGACGAAAGTCCTTGACTGCGGTACCCACTGGCCAAAGATTGGGTTCTAGTAGACCTCTTAGAAGCGTTTCCTTAACTCCAATCTTAAAAGAAGCAACATCATCGTTTTTGTCCAAAACAAAGCATTTTGCGTCAGGGATGCAAAGTTGATTTTTGAGATATTCCAGAATTTGGTCTTCTGTTGTACTTGGATGACACCTACCAAGATACAGCCTAATAGGGGACCGTTCACTATTCCAGTGCCAATAATGATAGGTTGCTTACCGTCGCGCATTAAAGGGATGCGGATGTCAGGTTTATTGGAGTTCGAGGGTGTGACTTGACTATTAGATGACTGCATGCAACTTTTATATTTTAGATTTTGTTGCATACCTGAGGATGGGGTTACTTGAGAGACCTGACGTGTATTGGTGTTAGAATCAGAATATGGACTGGGCTGCGTATGTGGTGGTAATATTGCCGAAGCGGAATCGTTGGTTTTAGATGCTACTAACTTCTTTAGCTGTTGCATTTCCTTTTCAAGAGTGACGATTTTTTTACGCAGGTCACTATTCTGGCGTTCAAGATCGTCCAAACGCGAATCATTTAGCTTAGAAGATGCAGTCGAGGGATTGTTCGCTGCAAGCTTTTCGATAATATAACTCTTGATTTCATCAATATTACATATTCCATGTTTGGACGAATCCGCTTTAAAAGAACCGATTAATTCAGTAGTCTCTTTTAGCCCGACGTAAGGACGTTCATATATGCTGAAAGTGCAGTTGCTTGATCATGAAGGTCAACCAGCTTATTCTGGAAAGAGGCGGTGAGGCTATCAATTTTTGAAGATATTTTGCCAGCAAGACTTTTGTAGAGCGAGTCAAAAGATTTTTGAAGTTGATAATTCAGCGACGCAAAGCACTCAACTAGAACTTTGCCTCGGTTTTTGACAGTAATTGTACATGCATCACAGGCATATAACATAACCCTAGACCTCATCTGCGTTACCTGAGCCTCAGAGGTTGTAAACTTGGAACAAGCCAGGCAGTGTGTGGCATTACAGAAGTGGCAGGTGATCCTGTACTTAACCTCCTTTTCGTTTAGAGTTGTATCACACTTGGAACACGACATAGCGTTAAACTGACTTCACTAGATCAAACAGACTATAGAAATACAAAATTCTCTGAAATATGGTAAATTTCACTGTTTATAGCATACAAAACGTACTATATATTTTTTATATCAGATATGGAGTTAAACAGTTTTTTGTTGTAATGATGGCTATTGGCGATTGTGAAACAAAGCCGTGGATTCGCGTTAGCGATAAGCACTAACTAACAAACTATAAGGTAGGAATATTACAGAGATCGGGAACGAGACCTCTGCAAATTTTCACGAATTTACACCAATAAAAACGAGTAAAAACGGCGAAAATAAGTCAGAACACAGGAACACGTCAGAACAACAGTGTTATCAGTCAGTCTGGTCATGTATTCATAAAAGAGCTCATGGGTCATCCACCCGCTTTCGCTTTTTCCAATGGCCCAATTTGAAGGAAAGGATTCAGCTATTATCTGTGGTATTCTGTTATATCGGTATACTACCATAGGAGGGGCTATTTGGCCTTCAGCATTTGATGTCAATAAGACCGTTAGATTAAAATTTTCGTCATTCCCCGCCGCAGTATACACTGTTTTACACCCTTTCCCGGCAAAAACTTTTCCTGGTTTCGGATTCAAAAAAAAGCTGTTTCATCTGTATTAAACACTCGTCGACGATCCTCTAAGATTTCTAACAAAGAATTATCTTCCAGGTAAGTTTCGACCTCTTAATGGTAATGAGGGCCCTACATTTGAACCCACTAATTGAATTTTAATTACGTTTGAAGGAGTATTCCTACCTCGCTCCATTAGGATTTATAGGCTCGAAAAACCCGTAACCCCACCAGTGACTCAATGCTTCAATTGTTTACTTTACGGACACACAAAAAAACTTTGTAAAGGGAAAAAATGCTTGGTGGTGACGCGGAAGCACACGCTTTAGAGGATAATGCGGATAACACAGATATTTTTAGTTGCCAGACCAAATGTTTTCACTGTAGTAGCGAACATAGATCAAATTATAAAAAATGCCCAGAGTATGAGCGCCAAAAAAACATTAAAACACTTATGGCCTACGAAAACCTAACTTTGTTCGACGCAAACAAGCTTTGTCCAAAAAAGAACTACAAAGAAAATGACAATCATATACTCCATCCATCTGATTTTCCTACCTTGGGCAACCCTAATAGGGTCCAACAAAACATAAATATTAAGAATAATAGGACTAGCCCCGCCCACAGAAGAGTAGTTGACTTTAATTCTAGACCCAAAAGATCTTTTACCCAGGTCATTTCAGAATCCACAAAAAAAAAGATTAGTACACAAAGGATACGACAGAGAAGCCCATGAACAAGCCCTGCTATTCCCAAACTCAAGACCCCTTTCACGCCCGGAATCCCCGGCCAGCTTTACTCAATACAGTTCCAGCAGATAATATACCTTTTAGTGCCACGCAAAGAGAAAACAATACACTTTCAGATCTTCTAAAAATACTCGTTCACCTTACCACATGCCTTCCAGAGGAAGAACAACAAACATTTAAAAATATTTTAAACACATGCACCCACTCTAGCATACGTCAGTTTGCACATATGGACCTAGACAACCCTAATAATTCGTAGTATTCAATCCAAACAACATAACCAAACATTTTAAACACATTAAAATTTTATAATGGAATATGAGAAGTGTATCATCAAACCGTGGAAACTTGATATCGTTTGTAAGGGATGAGAATCCCAACATAATCATCCTCAATGAAACCTGGCTAAAAGCTAATCAAAATTTTAAGCTAAAATCCTTTCAAATAATTAGACATGATAGAGCCGATGGTTATGGGGGGATAGCTACTTGCATCAAGAATGGTATCAACTTTTCGATCATTAAGAATGATCCTTACAACATTGATGAGCCCTTTATTATTAAAATTAATAATATAAATATTATTAATATGTACTCGTTTCCCCAAAACAAACTAAATAAAATAACAATAAAAAATATTTTTAGTGCCTTACAAGGTCCATCATATTAATGGGCAATCTCAATGCCTTACACCAAGCGTGGAGCGCTTCCTACAGTAATCAGAATGGAAAGGCACTTACAGAATTTCTCGACGAAAATGAATATACTATACTTAGTAATGGAGCTCCCACGGCTTTTCATTATTCAACACCTAATCCACTAGATATTGCTATCATTGACCCTGTACTAAGTCCAAAAAGCTACTGGAGAGTTCTGTCAGACTGTGGCAACAGTGACCACTTCCCTACCATATGCGAAATAAACCCTAGCAACAATAATATATTCTTTTGAAACCTATGAAGCTCGGAACATTGCTAAGGCTGATTGGGACTACTTTTCTAATTTACTATTTACAGACACAATTAACTTAAACAATGATATCACTTTTGGACAAATTAAACAATATATGGATGCTGCAGCAGAACAATCGATCCCCAAAAAAGTAAAAAATAGTCCAGGTTTAATTAATAACCCGTGGTGGGACGACGACTGTCTTCTCATGATTGAAAAAAGTAAAAATGCAATTGAAAAATTTAAAGAAAACCCTAACTTAGAAAATTATATATCAGCAAAAAAATATTGCCTTATGCAAAAGCCTTTTTAAAAAGAAGAAAAAAAAAGTTTATTCAATTCTGTGGATCGTTAAATAGGCATTCAAACTTATCCTATGTATGGAACAAAATAAAGGCGTTTAGTGGATCAAAAGTAGTGCCAAGTGTACAGATAATAACAGACAATATAAGGTTGGATATTCTCAATAACTTAGCCATAACTCACATTGACCCCTACAACCCAACCCAGAGAAGCTGGAACCTTTTACTATAAAGGAACTCAAAATAAGCCTTCAAAACAAAAAAAAACTGCGCCCCAGGTATAGATGAAACTACTTATATGATGATCCGTAAATTACCAAACAAACTTATGGAAGCACTACTAAATATATACAACAAACCCCTCGCGGGAAGCCCAATTCCAGAGTCATGGAGAGAGTATAACGTTGTCCCCCTATTAAAACCAAACAAAGATCATAATAATATCGATAACTACCGTCCCATAATTTTGTCCTCATGTTTTCTGAAAACATTAGAAATTCTAATTAAAAATAGACATGAGTGGTTCTTGGAAAAAAGGATGATCTTCTCATGGTAACAAACGGGAGAGGGAACCCAAAACGCTCTTGCCCTCTTAATATCAAATATATCTCTCGCTTTTAGTCAAGGTCTGGGAGTAATGGCAATCTTTATGGATATTAAATCAGCTTACAATCACGTAAACCTCGACTTATTATATAATAAACTACTCAACTTAAAAATACCTACTCACATGATAAGCCTTATTTATAATATATTACAGAATAGATCCCTATATTGCAGAAATATCGATGGCAAGTATTTGGGCCCCACAATAGCAAATGCAGGCTTACCACAAGGTTCCCCACTAAGTACCTTACTTTTTAATATTTATATGAAAGAATTATTTGACATACTCCCTGTGAATGTTGGTATGGTGGGATATGCAGATGACTTGGTCATGTTTACAAGAGGGACAAACCCAAACGAATTAAAAAACAGAATAGCACAAGCTCTTAACACTATAATAACCTGGTTAGAAAATAATAATTTGTCACTTTCAGCTGAAAAGTGCGAAGCCATGTGGTTCTCTAAAAGCCCCAGAAAAATCAACATCTTACCAATCAATCTGAATAACCTAACCATCCCCTTTAGTATCGATACTAAATACCTGGGTATATACCTGCAAAGGAATCTTAACTGGCACAAACAAACCGAGTACGCCATAAACAAAGCTCGGAAGGGAATTAATGTTACTAAAATTTTCTGTAGGTTCTCATGGCGTTCAGACCCTGTAGCCATAATTATGACCGCTAGTGCTATTATTAAGTCACATGTAGACTATGGAGCTATTTGTTGGGTTGGAAAACCCAACAATAAAAAAAATTAAACAATCTTAATTCTATTCATTATCAAAACCTGAGAATAGCCCTTGGTTGTATGAACTCCATCCCTACTAATGCCCTACGGGCGGAAGCATCAGGAATTGATTTGGATCACAGAAGAAAATATTTAGCCGTAAAATTCATGGCTAAAGTAATATGTATCAATAACCACCCTTTGATTCGAATTATAGGAAAACTAAAGCTTTGCTGTATGAGAAATGCAGGATACTGGCTACATAGAGAAACCCCCTACTTAGTTCAGGCTTATGATTACTTTTTACCATACCAAAATAAAATATACAAATCGGATAACTACCCTATTTTCGAGATTGGTCTACAATATCAAATTAGAAACATCCCAACTATAAACTTAAAGAAACACGACATGAACCTTAAAGCACAATTTCTGAGCCAAATAGATAAATACAAACGTTCTTATACCTTGGTATATACTGATGCGTCGAAGAACTCACTGAGAGTGGGATTTGGGGTACACCTTCCTAGCATTGGATTTAACTTCTCTTCTAGATTACCAAGAGATATTTGTATTTGTTCAGCGGAAACCATAGCCATATAGGAAGCAATAATAGTGACCATAAGGAAAAACATAATTCTTACAGACTCTAAAAGTGCACTGGAAAAACTTAATAAAACAAAACCAAATACCAAGGACGACTTTAACACCCTACAAACAAAAATATTACTGCTTATGGCTAATGATCTGGATATAGATATCAAAATATGCTGGATACCAGGACACGCACAAATAACAGGCAACGAAACTGCGGATAAACTGTCAAGAATAGGCAAAGACCTTAATATACCTAAAAGTATAGAAATAAATAGTTTAGAGTTTGTACCCATTATTAAAATGAAGATAATTGGGCAACATAATGAGATGTGGAAGGTATCACTGGCCCACGAAGGAAAATTTTATGCTGAAATTATTAATGAATTTCCAAAATAAAAATGGTTCAATAAATTTAGCTATATGGATCGAAGGCATATTGTGACCATAAATAGAATGCATACAGGACATTGCTTGACGGGATCACATTTATTCAGGATTGGAATAAAAAATTCTCCAAATTGTAAGTGTGGAAAAGTACAAGATCTTGACCACATCTTGTTTGAATGCCCAATTTACAGAATACAGGGATTTTGCATCTATGAGGAACCACGTAAAAAAGGTTTACTCATCCCCTTAAATATTAAAACAGTTTTAAATAATCTTAACATAAGTATGTTGTCATACGTAACAAAAGCATTAAACACGCAGCCCGATCTACTCTCGACAAACAAAATAAATAAAAGCCAAACTAAAGGTCAGGGAACCACCAAATGATATACATTCTGATCGATCTATTAAAATAGCAAGCGTGTTGTTTTGCTCTGTCTAAATTGTGTAATTTCATGGGTTAAAAATTGAGTAAAATTGTCGTGTTTGGTGTCAATAGTTTAATAAAACTGTGCAGTTCTTATTTCTAAAAAGAGTTATCACCGGGACTCATATAATAGTCAAAACCAGGGTAATTAAGTTTGTGTGAACGTGTAAATAATTTGGCTTACTTAAGTCACCACAACCTGGAGGCCATTCAACATGAAACCGAACCCGTGTGACTGCCCACTCAGCAGATGCACCGATGGGAACTAAATTTAAGCAATGTAATGTAATTATTTACCTCCTAGGATAAATTTTATGTATGATTATTCTCTATTTAGCTATTGTCAAGTTAAGTCAAACTGTAGTTAGCTCCTAATAAATATTTTTAAAAAGAGATTTTTGAAAGTTAAATACTTAAGTGGCGCAGTCGGTAGGATTGTGCGGTAGTGCTCATTAAACGACCAGAATCTTCAGGCCAGATCCACTACTTGGGTTATCCAGCTCTTCAGCGCAATCAAAGGGACGAAGCTACAGCAGACCATTCCTTTTGTTTCCTTTGTATAAGGTACTCGGAAGGTATAGATAAGCAATTTAGTTTTAAATTCAGTCTATTGGAGACAAACTTTCGCAGTCTATTGAAGACAATTAGGTTAGTGAATCAATCAATCAAAGAATTTTATTTTAATTTTTCCATCGAAATAAACGAAAAATAATTACTAAATAAAAAAAATAATTTTATGAACGAATTAGACGATCTCGTAGAGAAACTAAATTCGTTAAGTTTCAAACATGCATGCCTAACGGAAACGAAGATAATCAAGTTAGAAATAATATGAATTGGAATCTTTTTAAATCTAAATTAGACAATATTAAACCGTATGATGGCGATAGTAACACTCTAAACAAATTTATTTTAAAATGAGAGAACTTAATAAGATCTTATGTCGTATTACACGATGATGAATTGAATCAGCATATTTTTGACTGGTTTCAGGAAAAACTAATCGGAAAAGCCGAAATATTAGTAGGAAATAGATCCGAACTGACAAATTGGAATGATTTAAAATTAGCTTTAATACAATGTTTTGCTGATAGGAGAGACTTAGATTGTTTAGTACAAGAATTAACGCGAACAAGACCCTAAAAGGGAGAACATTTATTAAATTTTGGTAGTAGGTTGCAATTATTAACAAGTAGTGTAATACAACGTATTAGCAATGATAATACTCTTGACCAAAACCAAAAACTTTGTCATATAAATCTATACGACAAAACAGCGCTTAACACTTTTATAGCAGGTTGTTCGGGAATTCTGAAAAATAACATGTGTATTAGAAAACCAGACTCTCTGGAAGATGCTATGGGTTATGTAGCCGAATTTAAAAATTTTGAACGATTATATGGAAAGTAAGGACAAGCAGGAAATCCTAATAAAATAAATAACTCTATTAATAGACCATTTAATCATCAAAATCCCCAATATTTTCAGTCGCAGACAAACGGAAATTTCTAATCAAATTTTAATCGCGTGAACCCAAATTTTAGTAACCAAAATCAATCTAATATGTCTTTAAAACCTTCATGGCCCTCACAACCTATAAATATTCAACCGAAACAAATGCCGACCAAACGTTATCCAACCAATCGAGAAGTATTTGGACCACCTCGTAATGTATTCAAGCCAAATCAAACTCCACCAAATCAACTTCCAAAACCAACTCCTATGTCAATTGTATCTAGAAATACAAATGGATTCACTAAGATAAATCCCCAAAATCATACTTTTTCTAGTCCAATTAATCAATATCAAAGGCAAGTTCAACCATATCAAAACCCAAAATACGTTTCGAAGAACTTTATTCAAATGAATTTGAGGAAGATGAATCGAATAATTTCTCAAACTCCTATTCCGATACGTATTGTGACGAAATTCAATATGAGGAACAAAATCCTATAAATATCAATAATCAAATCGATTATGACGATAATACCCAAATAGAACAAATTCACGATTTACCTGTAAATGATAATAATGAAAATTTTCTAGATCCAGGCCCATCAAACCCTCAAGCCTGACGGAAATTAATATTTCCTCTAGTAACGCTCTACCATATATACAATTAGAACACCCGAAAATAAAATTATTAATCGACACAGGCAGCTTTCGTTCTATTCTAAGACCCACAGTCCACAGTGGCTGAACAATGTTTCCCACAATGTATCGTTCTCAAAATATTATCAAAACCGCCATAGGAAGTGAAAATACCCAATTTCAAACCGATATTCCAATTTTTCTAAAATATGGTTATAATCACGAAATCAATTTTATTCTTTTTGACTTTCATGACTTTTTTGACGGAGTTATACGAATAACTGACTTAAAGAACATGAGTCTAAATAACGATCTAATTAATCAAAGATTGATTGGACCTGACATCGAAATTCCATTCAAATATAGAGAAAATTTGAAAACAACTTTTTCCATCACTCTTAATCCAAACGAAAAAGTATATTCCGGTTAATATTTATGAAGCCGATATTATTGTAAAAACAACACAGCTAGATAAATAAAATCCCCTTGATAAATATATAGGTAACTGTAAAATTTAAGGAACCATTAAAAGTCGAACCGTTTGAACAAAATCAATTCGAATTATTTAATTTTGAAACGTTTACTCAAAATAGAAAACGCAACCAAGAAAATAAAATTTTCAAAAATAATTTAATTCGTACGCAACACATGAACCCGGAAGAAACGGAAGCGATTTCCAAGTTATGTAAAGAATTTTCCGACATATTCTATCAAAACGATGAAGAATTATCTTTCACATCCAAAATTAAACATGAAATTAGGACAACAGACGATATCCCTGTACACACCAAGTCATATCGATACCCGTTTGTTCATAAAGAAGAAGTAAGACGGCAAATAAATGAAATGCTCGAAAAAGGAATAATAAGACCATCCAGTAGTCCTTGGTCATCACCCATCTGGATTGTTCCAAAAAAGGTCGATGCTTCTGGAAAGCAGAAGTGGAGGATTGTTGTAGATTTTCGGAAAATTAACGAAAAAACAATTTCAGATCGATATCCAATCCCAAACATAAGTGATATTTTGGACAAGCTAGGACGAGCCCAGTATTTCTCTACACTAGATTTAGCTAGTGGATTTCATCAAATCGAAATGAATAAAAAGTCAATCGAAAACACCGCATTTAGCGTAGAAAATGGACACTGTGAGTTTTTAAGGATGCCATTCGGATTAAAAAAAAAGCTCCATCCACTTTCCAACGAGTAATGGATGAAATTTTTAACGACTTACAAAAATAAAATTTGTATGGTGTTTATGGACGACGTAACAGAACATATCCAAAATCTAAAAATAGTATTCGAAAAATTAAGAGAAGCAAATTTAAAAATCCAGATAGACAAATGTGTATTTCTGTGTAAAGAAGTAGAATTTTTAGGACACGTTGTAACACCCAACGGAATTAAACCGAATAAAAAGAAAATTTCTGCAATATACCCCATTCCAAAAACACAGCGTGAAATCAAAGGATTTCTTGGTTTACTAGGTTATTATCGGAAATTTATAAAAAATGTTGCGAAATTTACCAAACCATTGACACAGTGCCTCAAAAAAGATAGCAAGGTAGAACATACAAAAGAATTTGTTGATTGCTTTAACACTTGTAAAAATACGTTAACATCAGAACCAGTTTTAGCATACCCTGATTTTTCTAAACCATTTGAGCTGACCACTGATGCTTTCAATTTTGCTATATCAGGAATACTTTCACAAGAAAACAACCCAATATGCTATGCATCTCGTACATTGAACCCAGCAGAAATAAATTACTCAACAATAGAAAAAGTTAGCTATTGTATGGAATTGTAAACATTTTAGACCATATTTATTCGGACAAAAATTTGTAATATATACCGATCACAAACCGCTACAATGGTTGATGTCATTAAAAGAACCAAACTCAAGCACTAATGCGCTGGAGATTAAAACTAGAAGAATTCGATTATGAAGTAAAATACAAGAAAGGAAAAACAAATCAAGCAGCAGACGCACTTTAAAGACACCCTGTAGATATCATCGCCATAGACAGAATCAATCTTTAACAATTTAGGCGACTCAGACGAAATCATAGAAGAATTTCTGTTACATCGAGGTGAAGATTTACCTAATTTAGACAATCAAACAGTAGAAGAACTTTTGAAATTGAATATCAATGAGCCAAAAATAAAATTATAAGCGATATTCAAATTTGACCACCAAAGATTCAATTACCAGCAGTTCAACCACCCACTGACAATGAAACAGTGCATACGTCAGTAGAAACCCCGATATTTGCAATACCAATATCCGAAAGACCGATCAATGAATATAAAAATCAAATAATAATCACCGACGGAGAGGTAAAAAATATTCAAATACGAAGAGAAAAAGTCTTTGAAAATAATAGGATGTATGTCACTATCTCTAATAGAAATCCAACACCTCATATCGTAAAATTACTAAAAGAAAACGTAGACCCTAAACGAGTTTATGCAATTTTCTTTAGAAACGATTTATTAGCACGAAATTTTACTGTGACTCTACAAAACCTATTTCGAAACTCTGCATATAAATTAATACATTGTACTACATTTCTAGAAGACATTGAGAAGCTCTCTGATCAGAAAGAAAAGTTAGAAATGTATCACACGACTAAAACATGTCATAGAGGCATGAATGAAATGAAAGCAGCACTCAGCCGAATATTCTATTGGCCAAGAAAGTCTATAGATATAGAAAACTATATAATGTCGGCTATTCACCGATTTTACAGTCAAACACTGAGATTCAACACAACGAATATATATTGCAATAATAACTGCCAAACAATAAACAATCAAAAATAGGAATAGCAAAATAGAGCGTCTTATCTGTATTGGTTTTGCCTAATGAATAATATTTTCCTGTTTCTACCGAGTGTGAATAATCTATCTATACATGTTATATAAATATAAATATAAAAAGGCGGTATCATCGTTCTTGGTCATCGTTAGGTAACTCGATGTCGGAAAGCCTGACTATGGCGTGTTTCACGAGTCGTGTCGGATATAGGGCGTTTCACGAGTCGTGGACAGCACGGCCATCCTGTTGTTCTTGCGTCCTCGCAAGTATATTGCCCAGAAAGAACAGAAATGCAGTTGATCAATTTTGTGCCTGTGACGGCGGCAGCGTTTATATATTTTGCCTATGATGGCGTGCATTATTGCCACTGACGGCGAATATTTTGCCACTGACGACAAATTTTTTTTTCATTTATTTGCCACTGACGGCGAATATTTTGCCACTGACGACAAAAATTTTTTCATTTATTTGCCACTGACGGCGAATATTTTGCCAACTGACGACAAAAATTTTTTCATTTATTTGCCACTGACGGCGAATATTTTGCCACTGACGACAAATTTTTTTTTATTTATTTGCCACTAACGGCGAATGTTTTGTTTGGCCTCTGACGACAAAATGATTTTATTTATTTGCCACTGACGGCGAATATTTTTGCCTCTGACGACGAAAATAAAAGATATAGTTTACCTTAATTCTTTTGAATTGTGAACGGTTTGATATTTTCCAAGCAAAAGACGCCTTCATATGGTTTCCTTGACCTCTCGGTTTGTATGTCCTCTTTAACACGATATCGATCATTCAGTAACACCGCAGTAACTCGGAACGATCCTCTGAATTTTGGAAGGAGTTTCTTACTTTCGTTATTGGCTGGAAAACTGGTAACTTTGGTGAGAACTAGCTAACCGACAGAAAAATATTTTGGTGGAGAGCGTTTCTTGTTGAAACTGAGGTCTTGTTTTGTTCGATTTTCCTCGAGATTCCTGGCTGCTTTTCGTCGAATTTTGGTTACATCCTTTATTTCCTCATCAGATAAATTATGTAAATCAGAGTCCATTTTAAGTTCAAAGCCAAGTAAAATTTCTGTGGGCGTGTATTGATTGAGTAATGCGGTGTTTCGTGTTGTTTAAAAGACCCTTTTGTAGTTGTGTAACTTTCAGATCCCATGTATTGTTAAGAGTATTTACTCGTGATGTTGCAAGCGGATCTAAGATGGTTTTGTTGACTAAAACATACTCATTTCATGTAACTGTAAAATATCATAAAGTTTACTGAAATTATTTGATGAGATCTGAAGATTACGTTAATATTATTTTTAAGCCAGTCTAGCATAGCTTCTTTATTTTTAAAATGAAGAAATTTGTCAATTCTATAACATTTGGGTTTTCGGTAAAATTGCATCCTATATTAGAATGTCAAATTGAAAATCTAAATTATCAATTACATATAATATTCAATGACAAGATTAACTTCATCGGTTTGTGTCTTTTCACAAAATATTATGCATAACCGTGGTTCCCGATCAAAAAAAAAACCAGAGAGAGTACTTAATTGCTTTTTCAAGATTATAAATCTTGAACTTTAATATTTCTACCACTGACCCTTTTGTAATCGAACAATCGCTACCAATATCAAGGAATCCTTTGCATTTATGTCCGTTAATAGAAATGTTTTGTAAAATTTCGAATGAGAATCTGGAACATTTTTAATAAGATTTATAGTTTCTGATAATTTAATTTGTGATTTATGCGTTTTCTCTTGATTTGACTGGATTTGTTTCGTTTTGAAGTTAATACGTTTCTTTAAGCAATTGGTCTCAAGGTGACCTTTAATGTGACAAAAATTACAAATTTGATGTTTATAATGACAAATTTTACGATCGTGTCCTATTTTACCATTTATTACCTACAAACGTCTGTTTACTTGTAGATGGGTGATACGTTGACTTGACATGTGATTTTTAATTCCCACATATTGAGAATTTGGTTTATAATTGTCGATATTCTCGATATTAGACTTGATTCTAATGATGCCTGAGCAATATAATGAGGTGGAGGAGTGTAACTTACAGTTTTTCGTACTCTGACTCTGCGTCTCTTCTTATTTTCAAGCGATTTTTTTTTTATAATTTACGTCACTTGATGAAGAACTGTCCGAAGAACTAGACGAAGATGAAGGAAGATCTTTCTCATTTTGATCGTTTTCGGCCCATTTTTCTTTGTACAGTATTTGGACGCGAGACAAAGAAACACCAACTCAACACTTTTTCGACCACTTCTGATGTCGGCTATTCACCGATTTTATAGTCAAACACTGAGATTCAACACAACGAATATATATTGCAATAATAACTGCCAAACAATAAACAATCAAAAATAGGAATAGCAAAATAGAGCGTCTTATCTGTATTGGTTTTGCCTAATGAATAATCTTTTCTCGTTTCTACCGAGTGTGAATAATCTATCTATACAATACATGTTATATAAATATAAATATAAAAAGGCGGTATCATCGTTCTTGGTCATCGTTAGGTAACTCGATGTCGGAAAGCCTGACTATGGTGTGTTTCACGAGTCGTGTCGGATATAGGGCGTTTCACGAGTCGTGGACAGCAATAAACAATTGCGAAACTTGCCAAAAGAATAAGTACGCCAATAATCAAATTTAACCTCACTCCAACAGCCTCAAAACCATTTGAGCATATTCATGTGGACACTTTCAGAATCAATAGCGAAGCTTTTGTCACTGTTATCGACTCATTTTCTCGATATAGACAAGCCTACCCTCTTAAAGCTATTACCGGAGTAGAAGTGATAGAAAATCTATTCAATTTTATAACACATCACGGACTTCCATTAAAAATTACCGCCGATCAAGGTACCGAATTTAAAAACAAAGAATTAGAAGATTTTTGTAAAATGTACAAAATCGAATTACACTTCACTACACCCAAAAATAGTAATTCAAATTCCCCTGTTGAGAGATTTCACTCATCAATTATAGAAAGTTATCGTTGTTTACAGGAATACCATAATAATCTAAGTACATAGTGTTACGAAATTTACCCCATTCGAAATTACCACAGGACATATAAAATCAATAAATCTGTTCGATCTTAATGATAACATGATAATTTCAAACTATGTACAAACTCATAAAGAAACATCGAATAAGCTCTATGAACGTATAAAGGAAGTCAACGAGCGAACCAAACAGGACATAATCGAAAAGCGAAATGAAACAAGGAACGAACCCCCGGATTTTCAATCGCAAAAAATCGCCTATATAAAAAATAAACAGCGAGGAAAAATATATCATAAATTTAAGAAAGTAAATTTAAAAGGTCAAACAGACATCAAAGTAAAAACAAATAAAACATCATATCATAAGAGTAGCGCTAGGAAACCTAAAATTAAAATAAAACAATCTTTTCAGGTTAACGATGATCTCGAAAAAATTGACGACTCTATTTCTAGTACTTCACATAGGACTGACGATAGAAGCTGACATTCAAGTAACAAACTTAAATAACCCTATCCTTCCTATAAAATTAGGAAACTCTAGAATAGTATATAATAGATATACGTTTTTGCATTATATAGATTTAGGTTACTTAATTAATCAATTAGATGATGTCGAAAATAATTTCTTAATAATTAGAAATCATTTATTATTATCAAATGCTACGAATCATATTTCTTATCATGGCTTAGCGGAAAACTTACTTGTGAGAACAGAATATTGAATTCAAATCGCGAATAATAAACTACAAAATTTACACCCACGTATCCGAAAAGAACGAGGATTGATAAATATTATTGGAAAAGCAAGTAAATGGTTATTTGGTAAGTTAGATTCGGAAGATAGTCAACGATATGATGAAGCAATAAATATTTTGAATACAAATCAAAAACAAATTGCCAATGAAATGAAACTGCAAATTTCACTCTCAAAAAATCTAATAAATAATTATAACACGATTATTACTCTTAGCAAAAATCAAGACAAACTTCAACTTGGTTTAAAAACGCTTCGCAATACAATGGAACGAGAAATAAAGTCCTTAGGAGATTATCTTAGTTTTCAAGGCATTCTCATGCAATTAAATTTAGATTGCCAAAATGTAATTATGTTTCTGGACAATTTAGAAAACGCCATTATGTTTGCAAAAATAAATGCTCTTCATAATAGTATTCTTTCAAGTTCTGGCTTAAAGGAAATGTTAAAATACTTAACAAAGATTTACAGTAAAAATGAAATTCCAAGGTTCCAAAATATATTGTCTTATTATGAATTTTTGGTACGCAAATAACTTTTTCAAATTCAAAGCTTATCTTTGCTAATCATGTACCGATACTGAGACCCAAACCTTTTACCTTTTTTCATATTTACCCAGTTATCCAAAACCAAATGATATTTATCCCAAAATACCCGTACCTGGCACAAAATGAAGAAAAGAAACAATTTTCCAACAACGTTTGCCCGACCGTTGAAGAAACATACTTCTGCCTGGAAGAATTTGTCAACAGTTTATTGTGACGAATGTGTCAACAGTTTATTGATGAACACACCGACAGCCGAATGTCCAACTTTCAAAACCAATATTGAAGAAGCAATCGTAGAACAAGTCACCAAAGATATGGTTCTAATCCTGCCAATTAAAGCCGGAAAATTATTAGCCAAATGAAGCAGCGATCAATATTTGCCAATCGAACAATCAGTTCTAGTCAAAATACCTGAAAGCTGCGAGATCCAAATCAATGGACGAAAATTCCTCAATGATGTGAAACTTCAAGAAGGAAAACCATTAATCCTGCCAGAAATCAAACTGTCTGCAATAACGCACGAAACTATTTTGGAAACGCCAAATATAACCAAAATTAATCGCCTCAAGGATGCAGCCAATCAGCTGACTTCGTTTAGTATTGACAGCCAGCAACCCCAAAATTCGTCATTTTACATCACCCTTGTGTTTTGCTCTCTAATTATTATAATTCTAGCAATACCACAAAGAAGAAAAATCTACCAGTTATGGAGATCAACCCAAAAGAAGAAACCTAGGGAAGAAGAAGAAGCTACCCCCATGGAAAGCATTCCTTCGAAAACACACTCCGTAATTTTCGAATCTTAAGGATGGAGGAGTTAAGTCACCACAACCTGTGGGAATCGGCCATTCAACATGAAACCGAACCCCGTGTGACTGCCCACTCAGCATATGCACCGATGGGAACTAGATTTAAGCAATGTAATGTAATTTACCTCCTAGGATAAATTTTATGTATGATTATTCTCTATTTAGCTATTGTCAAGTTAAGTCAAACTGTAGTTAGCTCATAATAAATATTTTTAAAAAGAGATTTTTGAAAGTTAAATACTTAAGTGATTGGAATCTATTTTTATTCTTTTTTTTGAGTACTTGGCGATAGTGCGCATCTGAGGAATTTCTTTATCTCCTGCTGAAAATAAACAAACAAAATAAAGGTGTCCATATACTCTATTTTTTGAATATTGAAGGGAAAATGACTTGTTCAAAATGTAATAATGCATCGACGGCGGATGAGATAAAATACAAAATGATATGTGATTTTTGCATGGATACACACTGCCTTTCATGCTCAAAACTGTCTTCATCAGAATATTATGTTACACGCTTGACCAAGAAAAGAATATTATTTGCCTGCAGTGTGTGTATACACAAAGTTAAGAATCCACTTAGATATTTCAATAAAAACTTGGAAGAGCAGCTCGAGTGCCTAAAGATGCAAATGGAGAAGTCCTTGAAGAAAATTATGAAAGACTTTCAGGCAGATTACACCAGTAAAATCGAGACCTTCCATAACTCATTTAGCAATGAATTTAGTTCTCTAAAAATGCAACTGAACAAACTACAAAGTGACGCAGACGTGCTTCCACGAGCTAACAGCAAGACTACGGTTGAATCAAGAGACATAATACTGGCCAGCAGTGAACCTCCTCCAAAAAAAAAAGGGTCTAATCGAGGCAAAAATAAGGAAAGACTAAAAAACACTCAGTCTGGTGAAGAGGCTCAGCAGCAGAATATAATGACTAATATTACCAATCTTGCAAATACAAATACTAGTCAGACTCGTAAGATTGTGGGAGCCAATAGAAAAGCTGGTAAAGTGGCAGCCAAAGAAATGAGGTGGCTCCTTACATCGAAATATGCTACAACATATACTCAAGAAAATCTGCAGGAATATCTACAATCTCTGTTTTGTCGTAAATCCTGTAAAGAATTGGGGAACCTATAATTCATTTAGAGTAGCAGTTGAAGCTGATATGCTGAATGACGCTTTAAACCTGCCGTTTGGCCGGAAGGTATTATTACGTCAGAATATAGGTTTAAAAATACAGACACTAGCAACTTGTCACATTCCTTTCATGGGCAGAGAGATGACATCGGAACTGGGAGAACTACAATTACACGAAATCAAAGAAAATTCAACGAATATCCAGGGCGACAACAGTACCAGCGCAACAGAACCAATCACCGGTGCTTCAAAAACAATCAGCGTGAATACGGATATCAACCACAATTTAATGTCTCAGGAGGCAACTACAGACCGAATCGCTTCCAATAATTGTAAAAAGTATAATGACCTATTTCTTTTAAACTGTCAATCATGAAACCAAACCAAAATTGATTTAATTGTAACTGAGTTGAACTTAGCGGTGAACGAATCCATAAACTTTTTATGTTTGAATGAAACGTGGGCTAATGTAAATAGTATTCAGAGTTTTGACTTTCCAAATTTCTATAGAGCCGCGGACTATTGTAGAACTGTACAAAAAGGGGGTGGTGTGGCAACGTGAATTAGGAACTGTTTACAAACAAGAAACCTTGCTCTTGATAGGTTTTGTGAAGAGAAGCACATTGAAATATGCGGTGTAAGTTACAAAAACTCTAAGAATATATCATTTATAATTTTACATGTTATCGTTCACCGAGTGGTGATTTTAATGTGTTTGTCAGTAAGCTGTCCAGTGTTTGTATGAGCCCAACATAATAATTTTGTAGCCGGTGACTTTAACTGTGATCCAGTAAGAGATATAAATAATTTTAGGGTTTTAAAAAACCTGCTATGTGCTTTTAATCTTAAGAATATTGTTACTTCCCCAACCAGAGGTAAATATATATTGGAGTTAATTCTTACAAATATAAATTCCAACTCTTATGTTGTGGACAGTAATTTTTCTGACCACGGAGGTGTGTTTTTTAATACAAAATGTACAGGGTGTCCAATTTTCGATACTTTTGCTGGGTATCTCCTTTATTAGTGGAGATAGAGGGATGCGGTTTTCGCAATACTGTGCTACTTTTTTGAGAAACGAAAGATGTCGCTTACATAATTTTCATAGCCCTCTTAGTTTTTAAGATACAGGGTGAAATCGAAAATTTTCGGTTATCTTATAACTTTTCGGAAAGGTAAAAACAGAAACCTACATAGTTTTTTACGTAGAATTCAGTGGCGTACTGACTTTTTTTCTAGAAGGCTCCATTTCTCAGAAATGAAACACAATTTGGTTTGTTTAAATGGAACACCCTGTATATTTTCTACTAGGCTGGTGACGCTTGTTATAGGCTTTTCAGAAATATATAATAGTTGGTATGTTTCCATAGTAATAAAACTATAATTTGAACATTTAAAGAAAAAATATATTTTTTCAAGTAGGCCATGCTGCCGCGGCCTAGAAACAAAAATTTCGTCAATGAAAGTTGTCATTTGGGCCACTTGTCAAAGTTAGATTGTTGTTTGCAAAAAGTGTTTACCTGTTATTGTGAATTATTTTGCGCTTAAAAGGATGGCAATGGCTGAAATTAGATATCAGGATTATGAAAAATATGATATGCTCGTTTGTTTTATTCGTTGTAATGAAAACAGACAGGAAGCTTCCGAATTATACTTTAATAGGTATGTTTTATATTCGTCATCCATTTTTATATATAAGTAAATATTTTGTTTTATTCTACGTAGGTTTCCAGAAAGAAGGCAGCCTTGCCCCGATATCTTTTTCAGACTAAAGACAAATTTAGTAAATAATGGATCCTTTATGCAGCCTCGGCCAAAATCCTATAATAAGAAGAACCGTGAAACCGACGAGGTTAACGTTTTAGCTTGTGTAGAAGCAGAGTCTTTGAGTTCATGTAGAGGCATTGAGAAAGAAGTCACACCGACTTCTTTCTCAATGCCTCTACATGCCCACCACTAGCCCAAGGCTCGGGTACAGATAATATTAAGAAAATATAAATTTCGTCCTTATAAAATAAAAATCGTACACCATTTGCATCCAGGAGATCCAGAACGACGTTCAATTTTTTGCAATTGGTATATGGAACAAATTCGAACCAATATTAATTTCGCCAGATCAGTAATATGGTCTGATGAAGCTTATTTTTCGAGTGCCGGCATATTTAATCGGCATAACACAAGACATTGGTCGCAAGAAAATCACCACGTCATATTTGAACGGGAACAACAGGAACGTTTTGGGTTTAGTGTTGCTTGTTTTATTTTGGAAAGACAAATAGCGTATCGCATTTATGAAGGAGGTCTCTCCGCAAACCGTTATCTGGAAATTCTACAAGATGTTGGGCCTGAGTTGCTAGATAATGTCCCCTTACCTTAGTTAAATAATATATATTTTCAACAAGACGGGGCACCACCTGCTCACAATCCTCCGATAGTACGCCCTTTTCTTGAAAATAATTTTCCCAATAGATGGATAGCCACTAATGGACCCATAAGGTGGCCTCCACGATCCCCCGATCTCTCTTTATTAGATTTTTTTTTATGGGGTTTCATGCAAAATAAAGCTTACAAGACCCGAAATCGTTCCATGGAAGAACTTCGAGAGGCTACGCATTTGGCTTTTCAGTCTTTGCAGGGCCGTTCATTAATAATTTTAAACGCTCTACGAAGAGTTACAAAAATCTGTGAATATGCTATTAGAGAAAACGGCAACCATTTTGAACAGTATTTATGATTAGTAAATAAAATGGAAAAAAATCTTTATATATTTAGTGTGTTTGTTTAATAAATTTAATCGATAATATGAAAATTTATATTTTTAGGTTTAATAGTAGCAAAGATACATAGGTATTACTTGTATGTATCTTTGATAGTAGTCATAAAATATTCTCTTTAACACGGTAATATTTTTCGTCCCGATTAATAAATTAGTAAACAAAAAATATATTTCTTGTTTCAAAATAGAGGAACTATTCCGAAATAAATTTGATTTGTTTTCAAGGTATTCTATTGTTTTTAATCAATGATAATCACGGCATACTTGCAATAAGTTTTTTTTTTCATTTAAATTTTAAAATTATAGCCTTATTACTACGAAGACATACCAACTATTATATATTTTTGAAAAGCCTATAACCAGCGCCACCAAACTAGTAGAAAATATACAGGGTGTTCCATTTAAAAAAACCAAATTGTGTTTCATTTCTGAGAAATGGAGGCTTCCGTTTTTAGCTTTTCGAATAGTTATAAGATAACCGAGATACGAGGGGTGCCCGAAAATTGAAAATTTTCAATTTCACCCTGTATCTTAAAAACTAAGAGGGCTATGAAAATTATGTAAGCGACATCTTTCGTTTCTCAAAAAAGTAGCACAGTATTGCGAAAACCGCATCCCTCTATCTCCACTGATAAAGGAGATACCCAGCAAAAGTATCGAAAATTGGACACCCTGTACTTCTATTAATAGGAACATCATAGAGTATAGAAGGGAATACTCAGATGTTAATATACAGAACTTCTGTCAGGTGTTGGCTAGTGAAACATGGCTTCCAGTTTATGAGGCACAAAATTCAAACAATGCATTTGATACATTTCATAGAATATTTTTATATTATTTTAATATTTCTTTCCCTCTTAAAAAATTTTATTCAAAGCAGAATGAGTCATGGTTCAACCATCACATTAAAAACTCTAGCGAAAACCTAAAAAGTATCAACAGCAATGATTGCCAATTACAGATACAAAACTTAACACATTTAGCAGATACAATAGTACATCAAAAAACAATATAAAAACACTCAACAGCAAGAACAAACAATATTTAACTTATAAGTACAAAAGTACGATATATAACTAAAAAACTTACTACAAAAAGTTAAAACGACAGTCATTCAAATCACAGTTGTACGGTAACATTGCAGATTGATGTTCATAAAGCCTATTAGTAATCATAATTTTGAATTGATTCAGAGGAACTTGGTAAATATCAATCTCAGAGGCATATTTATTGAATAAAGAGCATACTTTATAGGTGAAGCCTTAAAGGTATTAGTGCGAGGGAAATCCAGGTAGAAACAATTTCTTGATCTAGTACTTCCGGCGCCAAATGAAAATTTAATTTCAGATAAAATCTTGGGACAGTTCACCTTATTACTAATAATCTTAGAAAGAAATATCAGACATGTTTTTACCCTTCTGTTTTCCATAGATAAATACTCAAACATATGAAGCAGAGTCCAATTATCAAAGCCTCTTTCTGGGTAGTAACCAAACCTTTTAAAATATAAGTATTTTAGAAACTTTCTTTGTATACGTTCAATACAGTTAACCCAAGTATCATATTGTGGGGACCATATAACAGAACCATATTCTAGTTTTGGCAATACGAGACTTTCAAACAACCTAACACATACACGTAGGCTAAAATTCTTTGTTGTCCTAATAACATACCCCAAGATACCATGTCCTTCCTTAACCCTAGCAGCAATATTATCAGAAAATGCTAAACCAGCGTCAAACATTACCCCCAGGTCTTTATGGTTAGAGGCAGCACACAGAGGCAAACCATCAACACTGTATACATGTCTATGAACATTCTTGTTCAGTGTAAAACTCATGGAGGCGCATTTCTGTGTATTGAGAGCAAAACCATTTTCCGCACACCACTTAACCACCCTATTAAGATCATCCTGTAAGAGTTCGCACCCGCTGCCAGGTCCATCAATTTCCGAGAACATTTTAAAGTCATCAGCAAACAAAAGGCCAGTAGAATACTTGCATGACTTGCACATGTCATTTATTGCCGCAACAAAAAGTAATGGTCCCAGATTTGACCCTTGAGGAACACCTGAATGACTAGGATAAGGATTCGACCTAAAGCCACTAATTTCTACAATATTTTGCCTCTGTGACAAGTAGGACATCAACAACATAGTGAGAGCCGGTGCTACATTCATTCGCTGAAAAAGCCTTCTGGAAGTCGGTAAATATAACATCAACTTGAGACTTTTTGTTTAGTGAAGTATGGATGTACTGAGAGAAAATCACTAAGTTCGTCAAAGTAGATTTTTGGGGTAGGAAACCATGCTGCTGCTCAGAGATATGATGTCTAATATCCTCGTACAGTCTATTGAAAAGAACAATTTCAAACACCTTAGAAATAGAATTAAGAATGGAAATTGGTCGATAGTTTACCACCTCCCACTTTAAACCACCCTTAAAAACGGGAATTATTTTACTAACCTTCCATTCACTGGGGAAGGTTGATGTCTTAAGACAAAGATCAAATATAAACGTCATTGGTCGGGTTAGTAGGTCACCACAGCCCTTCAAAATATATCCCGGAACACCATCAAAGTCAATAGCCCTATTTCCCTTTAACCCATTTAGTGCACTGAAAACATCACTCTCCAAAATGGGGTCGTAGCAAAAATAATCAAAACAAACATTGGGCTTCCAAGGAAGAGATTCAGGATTAGAAAAAACATCACCAAAGTAGGCAGCAAAAATGTTAGCAATGTTTTGAGATACTGTGTAAGATATGTTTTTGTAAGTTAAAGTTGCAGGAATCTCGGATTCATTTCTATAACTCTTGATAAAACTCCAAAAATATTTGGGATTAGAAGCCAAGGCAGCTTGAACCTCTGACATATACTCATTGTAGTTCGAATTTATAGCATACTTCAGTTTGCGCCTAACTTCAATATACCTCGTAAACCAGTAATTTATTTTAGTTCTCTTATACCGTTTAAATAATTGTTCCATAGTTCTAACAAGCCTAATAATGACTGCATTATACCAAACAGGAAAAACTCTACCAATCTGTCTAGACAACGGGACAAATTTTTTTAAAATATCTTCAAGTATCTGGTAAAAAACAGTTACTGCATCATTGATACTCCTGCATGCAAGCAAACTGTCCCACCTTTGATTGAGAAATAGCTCACGCAACAACAAAAAGTTGGCCTTTTTAAAATTGTACTTAAAATTAGGTGTGTATTTAACGTAAGTTTCCTTAGTTTTTAAGTTTAAATTGATCAACAATGGAGGACGGTGATTGTCAATGGCAGTAATGGTTCCGTCTCAGTTATCACCTCGCAGTAATATAGGCGCGGACTGCAAATCACTAAATCTAACATCACATTATTTACATTTAAAATATTATTACATTGCATAATGTTTGTAAAAGCTAAAAAATTGTTTAAATCACAAATAGGCTCCTTATGCATATTAGTATACACAAGGTCACGCAAGTTAAAATCTCCTAGTATTATACAATCATAGTTCAACAAGTTAGACTCAATACATTGATAAAATCTATGGTAAGTGTCAACCTCAGAACCAGGAGCAATATAAACAACAACGACATACAAGCATCTACCTAATCGCAGACATAACCTCACACAGAGCGCCTCCAAATCCCTATCAAAAATATCACATATGTCAGTACTATATTGCTTTCTAACCGCCAAAAGAACTCCTCCACCTTGTTTCTTATGTGTCAAAGTATAGTCTCTGTCTTTTCTGAATATTTTCTGACATTTACCTTTTCGTGCAGATGTCAAGACCTACTTCATAAGTCTAAAAATAATGACACTACCCTCAGTTTATATATTTAAATGTTTACTGTGGATTCATGAGGGGCAGGATCTGTTTGATCGGCGTAGTGACATTCATGACTATAACACAAGACATGCCTCTCTTATAGCACCTGATTTTATACGACTAACAAGAAGTCGATACTCGGTTAACTTTTATGCCCCCCGATTATTTAACAAGTTACCTTTGCACCTAAAGAGCTTATCACCCTTGCAATTTAAAAATAAAATGAAATATATGTTATTAAATGAAGGTTGCTATTCAATTGATGAATTTTTAAAGGCAGACTTAAGCCGTTATTAGTGTCTTGATGTGATATGCATTCGAGTGTTAGTATGGGTACTGATGATTTTGTTGTTTTTTATTTGTATTGACTTTTTATTATTGTGTTAGACTGTAGGTTTTTATCATTTTAATTGTTGCAACTATTTTTTTTTGTAAGCTTGTTTGACGTGTGTAAAATTTGTATTAATTAATAGCACGAATAAATATCTATCTATCTATCTATCTATATTTCTAGAGGTGCTATTAAATTCTTGATTGTGAATTGAACAATTTAACCAAGTTTCTGTCAGAGCAATAATATCAGAATCATTTAGTAACATTGACATTTTTAAGTAAGTTTAGTTTTAATTCCCCTGGTGTTGTGATAAGAAATCAGAAAATTTCCTATGTGAAATCTATATGTGTCATGGTTATCGGAAAAGTTGAATGGTCAATAGCAGCAAGAGAAGGACTTAATACTTTATTGTGGTCCGAGTCCACAGACAAACAAATGTTGGTTTCAACAGTCACGGGAATACTTATGTTTCCGATAACCGGAGACAGTACAAATACATTTCTTAATGCGTTACTAGCGCTAACATATTGAGACAGACAAACACAGAGAGCTTTTTTATTAAGCCTGAATCTATCAGATAATATATTATTGCCAAAAATTCTTATTGAAGCTCTTTGCTTATCAAGAAATTTGCTACATAATGTAACAAAATGTGTGTATGTAAACTCGCAAAATTTGTTATAAGTCAAACTTAAAGTAAGGTTTGTACATTTTCCAAGAGTAAGTAATTTATACAAAGAGTAACGGTCAAAATTTGTGACACGCAGATCCAAACACACAATAATGTTATCAGCAGTACCAGAATTAGTTGTTAGTTGAAATATTCGGTTTGACATTTGCACCAAAGAATAATCAGGATGAGATTCTCCATATACAACGTAGGTCCCTGAATTCAAGGAAAGTGTCACACCAGAAGCTACACCTCTTGCACTGCGATCACCAAACACCAAAACACTACTATTGACAACTGGCATGAGCAGGTGAGTATTTTCAATACCCATACCATCCGGGAGCTGCGGCGATGTGACTTCGCCATACTGCGGGCTATTCTGTGCTGCCGTATCTCCATAACTTGTAATCGGCAGGTGGGCTTCTCTTGAAAGACAATCAGAAGTTTCAGAACTTTCAGAGGTTAGAAGATTTCTGCCCCCAAGATCATGAGTCGCTAACTCAACAGCAAGACTCATACCGTAATTGATATCGGGCTCCGTCTGGGTAGATCTAGGAACCTGAATATGCATCATATTGTAAATAAGAAGCGCAACTTCGAGCTCATCATCAAGAGTATGGGAGTTCGATAGCACCTGCATGCGGACACTAGTCTGACATTCCCTTGTGGCAAACGACAGTAAAGGTGCAGGCCTAGATGGTGAGTCGCATTCTACAGGGCAGTTTAAACACTTTAAATTACTAGAGACAGAATCAGTCTGTGTTGGTTTTGACGTTCTTGAAATCATAGTTTGAGTTGCCGAGCTTTGCATTTCCATGATGGTCTGAGTATCTATATCAAGTGTTTCAGGCTTCTGTAAAGCTTGAATAATGTTGAATTGTTCCTCATTCGTATTGAGCAGATCTGATATTTGTAGTTTTAGGTCTTCAATTTGTTTTGCCAAACCAGCCTCAATATCTGCTATCTCAGAAACCAGTGAGCAAGACTTTCGCTTCTGGCGCTCAATAAATCTGTTTTTCTCATCAATTTCTGTTCTTAAATCCTTTATAAGACTAGTCAATGTGGAAATAGGAGAAATATCATCACCTTCATCATTACACATAACCTCTCTACAATAAAGTGACCAGGCGTTCTGCATTGGGCAGGACAGTCAAGCATTCATAGATTCTGTCCAGAGAAAGCAAGCGTCCTGCAAAATGTCCTGCAATTCTCTTTTATGGTATGCGGTATGTACATTTGATGATCAATCCAGATAAGACCCAGGTTCTGTTGTTTTGTCAGGAAAATCGTCGAAACCACTTGGAAAGCAATATTAAATTAAAGATTACAAATGAAAATTTACTTTTTGCAAATACGATTAAGAGCCTGGGGCTTATTATGGATGTAAATCTGAGATACAGGGAACATGTGAAGTTGCTTCTACAAAAGAGCTATGCTAAAATGAAAATGTTATATGCGAATCGTTATATACTAAATTTTAAGTTAAGAAAAAAATTGTGTGAATCATTAATCTTGTCATCATTTAATTACTGTAATATCGTTTATTATCCATGTTTAGATTTAATAACAAAAAACCGGCTTCAGTATGTGCAGAATGTCTGTTGTCGATTTGTATATAAGTTGAGAAAGTATGACCATGTCTCGCTAAAAATCAAAGAACTTAAATGGTTAAAAATTTCACATACTGTCCAACTACACTATGTTGTGTTTATAATGAAGTTATTGAAATCATGTGTTCCTATATATCTTAAAGAAAAACTACTGTTTCGAAGTGTTATACACAGCAGAACTATTAGAAATCTTGATCTTTTAACAATGCCGCAATATCAAACTGCTTCATTTCAACGCTGTTTTACGTATATGGCTGTAAAAATTTATAACTCTCTACCTATAGCTATAAAGCAATGTCGAAGCATAAATTCAATTCGATATAGGTATCGAGGACTTCTATTGTCCCAACAGTAACCTATGGTTACTTAGTATAAGACTGAATTTTGTAAAAATTTATTTACTTAGTTAACCTCTGTGATGATAAATAGACCTACAATTATTAAGACCTACAAGTATTAAGTTAAAATTATTGAATTGTTAACACACTGTGTGTGGGAGAGGTTAGGTGGAAGAATAACCATAGGTTAAATCTCGCCTTTCTCAATTACACATTGTGTATATACTTCTGTATATGCACATTAAATAAAGACGTTATTTATTTATTTATTTATTTATTTATTTATTTAAAATGACTACAAAATCAGCTAATTGTTTATACTATACTATATTAATAGAAAAATAAGAATCTTAAATATCAACCCATTACTATTTTTGCCCATTCCTAGATAGTGCGATAAAAACCCAATCCAGTCCAAAATTGGCATGTCAGTAACCCGTTATTATTTCGTTGATAAATGGCGAAGGTGTTAAAACACACACCACTACAAAAAAAATATTGGCACTTCTTTCCATAATTATTATGTAACGTCCTGCATTGAGGTCTTAGAATTATGGTCACTTTACTCTACAAGCCTTTGAACAAACAGATTAAATTATTGTCTATTACCGATTGCAAAAACTGATTAAAATATTACAATATACCCAGTGTGTTGCACCAAAAAAGAGACATAATTAATACCAATAAAAACAAAAATTTCCAAGAATCGGACATAAGATAATGTACAATGTGCAAAAGTTCATAAATATATATTAAAATAATCAAAAAAGTTTGTGCATCAAAGGTGTAAATTTGGAACGTAGCTGCTACACATGAATGTAAACAAGAGTCTTGGCGCCAATTAAACACAGTACAAATCGATGTATAAGTTCCAAAATTTACCGTTTCTGAGAAAAACAAAACACTATATCCACACAAAAGGTACTCACTGATTCACAGACACCATTTTCAAAAATTTACTTTTACTATTTCTACTAAATATAGGCAATTGTTGGGAACCTATAAAGCAACACGTGTTATCGCGACTACGTTCGCAACATTATTGCCTTAGATAGGGCAAGATATATGTTGCATAATTTAAGAACCGTGTTGACACAGAACCAATTGATTACTGTATATTATGCACAGGTGAAATCTAGAATTAGATACGGAGTGTGGTTTTGGGGAGCTTCAGCGGCAGCTGCTGATGTTCATCTGTGTCAGAAAAAGATAATAAGAACAATACCTTATACTGTGTCCTGTCGAGGCCTTTTTGTTAATTTAAAGATTTTAAAAATCATAAATATTATAATTTTGGAAATACCTCACACATATTTAAAAACAGAACAAATTTTTTTGGTGAATTCTGATTATATTCGAGGTAAAAACAATTTCAGAGTTCCATTTAATAAGCTCAACATCTGTAAGAATATGCCAAGCGCCCTAGGTGTAAATAAATAAATAAACGCAACGCGTGGTTTGAAGAGATGCAACAACAAGACGCAAGCCGACATCAGTGTTGCCAGAGTACCAAAGTAAAAAATCGCCACCGACTGGGATAAAGCAATACCTCCTTCAACTAGGCCAACTAGCTGATATTGAAATTAGCAGTGACGTCATGAAAAGTGGTCCATACTTTTTGCCATAAGAAAAGCATTAAGAGGAGCCAAGAGGTGCCCAGTAAAAGTATTGTTTATTTTATCGCGCCTACTTCCGTATTTAACGTTGATTGCCACGCTGGGCGACTGGAATGTCAATTCCCATCTCGACGTCATATACCCGGTGCTGCCAGATTGGGCGCTTTATCACAATTTGAGCTACTTGCTATTTGCCACTAATTATTTTTCAAAGAAACGTTAAATATTCGTCTTGGATTCCAAGATTACAATTAATAATATATTAGATACTTAATGTAAAAGTTTGCTTTGGTATATTATAGTATAGTTATATTAAATATAAATAAATATTTAAAATCCGAAAAGTAAATATATAAAAACCGAAAAGTGAAGCAATAACGGAATCAAAACCTCTAAGAAAATAAACGTTGCTAACCAATAACCTAATTATTTTGTATAAATATTTGGTTCCATTTAAAAACATAATTTCAAATGTCATTCAACAAATGCTGTAAAAATTAAAGTCCAACTAAATATACGTTAATAGTTTACATCCCAAATAATGTATGAAACTAACTCTAAATCTAGCAACACTGCCTCAGTGCCTTCTGTCAGTTGACGTAATGGCGTACTCTCGACCGGCTTCTTAATTATTGTTCTGTTCGATTTTCATTGTGTTTCTGTTAATTTCTTTACACTTTCGTGTGTGTAAATTTATGTGAACAATGATGTGCGGTGGAAACTCGCCGAAAAGATCTAAAGTTCATGTTTTTAGCCTCGTTTTTAGCTTTCCAAAATGTTTGGAGTTGACCTGTTGCGTTCGTGTAATAAGAGTTTATTTTGTTCTTGTTCACTGTGGTCAGCAAGTTTATAAAATTTGTTCCTGTTAGCTAATTTTGGAGTAAGTAATATTTAGTGTAATTATGCCTCATAAAGGCTGTAATGCAATGTTTGCTATATGCCCTCAGTGGTCAAAAAACTTCAAGAACTAAAACGAGACAAAATATTAAAACATGGATATTCCTGTAGTTTAAAGGCCCTTTTTCCATCATTTATAAAAAAGCAAAATGTTAAATTAGCTCTCAAAATATTTAATCATTTTATTATAGAGGCTCTGAAAGGTTTTGTCTCGGGTGTTCTTAGATAGATAGATAGATAGATAGATAGATATTTATTTGATTCCGAGCACTACAAAGTTACAGTAGAAATGAACAAGTCAAAAAAAAAGTTACAATAAAAAGTGATCAAAAATACAATAATTAAAATATGTCACATTATTACCTTACAAAAAAAATGTATATGTGTATAGGAAAGTATAATAATTTGTCACATTCACAAGACACAGCAGAGGATCTGAAATGCCAGTTAATCACTTATTTAAGTAGATATTACTGCCATATTGTTTAAAAAAAAAATAAGTTGTGAATTTTGTAAAGAAAATTTAACTTTAAATAGGTAAACCTTGTGTTGTAGTAGATTCTTACAATTTAATTAATTCCTTAAGTCATGGGGCTCTTTTATATCCTCGTGAACGTAGTTTCAACAGCCTATATTATATTTAAAAAACTGATTAATGAGTTCGAAGACACATTTTTAGATATTTACAATAAAAAGTCTTTTCTTTGTGAGCTGTTGTTAAACTAGGTATCTAAATCAAAACAGCCTTTTGACTCATTTTGAAAATTGTAAAAATCACCTAAAAATTGACGTTTCAAAAATTTTTCTTTGCAGCATTTCAAATACACTTCTTTCTTAATAATAATTATTGTTCTAAACATAATCATAATGTTTTGGGTAAAAGGAAAAAAGGAAACTGGAGACTTTTAATAAATAAATATTAGACCCCAATAATATACCGAGTAATATACCAAATCTAACATAAAAAAGTAATAATTTGAAACCTGTATAAATCTTTCATGTTTTATCATAAATATTTGAAGATTGCAAGGTTCTTTGGATGGAGAAAACCGAGGAGAAAACGCACTATCAAATTTGACATTACTATTACCCAAGCTATTACCTATTATGACACTTTTATACCTATAGTGATATTTTACTGTGGTATCTAGTTTCAGTTTATCAAAATAGGTAGATTCTATTTTGATAAACTGGATATTCAAAGGTTTTTGCTTTGAAATTTCGTTTTCCTTTAACAAAAATCGAATGAGGCACGTCTAAAGGCTGTTCATGACTTGCAGCCTGGTTTTAGCCGGAAGCTCTTAAATTTTATTTATGTAGGTATGCAGAAAAAGGTAAGTAAACTGCAATTTCATATTTGATTAAAAAAAAATGAGTAATACACATTATCAGTCATGATAGTCGTGCTTAAAGTAATATCAGCTTCTAGGAGGTATTGTATTAGGTCAATTACGTTTCAAACTACATATATAAAAAAGATAAATTTACAAAACACAAGTTTTTGTTATATTTTTTCGAGATTTTTGCATCTAAAATGTCTACTTAACTGTGAAATTTTAAAAGAAATTTCACATTTCAATATACGCCTGTAAATAAGTTAAGACCACTTTTGATGACGTCACGTGTAAGCCGTCTGGCCTTGTTGTAGGAGGTATTGGATAAAGTCGTCATTTTAATGTCACATCTTCTTCAAAATATTTAGGGCAGTAAGCTGTTAATATTTAGTAATTTTTATGAGTTTTTTGAAGAACAAACCAAAACAAGCTTTTTTAATGTATTTTGTAAAATGGCATTGCCGTTAATAAATAAATAAATAAAAACTATTTTCGTATTTTCACTCATTTTAGTATAACCAGTAACTGACACAGAGATGTAGCAGTGTAGCGTGTAATAAAAAATAAAAATAATAAAATACGGATTTCCAATTTGCAGATACAATGTGATAATGCAAATGAATATTGAATAAAGACTCATTTACCAATTGCTGACACACGCCATTACATTCAGTAAGTAATGATGCAATAACAGGTTGGGTTGGGTGAAAACGGTCATGCGCCGTGCTTCAGGGAAGCCCCGAAATTTGACACTCCAAAGCACACCGTGGTGTGTTCAGATAAAAGACAGAACAGGAATATGTCATTAGTTTAAATATATTGTATAAAGCATATATATTAATGATATTATCCTGATATTAGTAACGAATTCTTTTCGTTTTTCGATTTGATAATTAAAAATTTCCTAATAGTGGATAGTGGATAATGCCATACAGTTTGCTGATGATATGAGTGTCACTTTATGTAGCGATAACAATGAAACCATGACTTTAAATATCTTTAATACACTACCGCTACTAGAAAACTGGTTTACGGTTAATAATTTACTGCTAAATGTCCACAAACAAAACCAATTCTTCCACTATATACACACAAAACGATAAAGAAATTCAGACATTGGCATGTAGGTAACCTTCCTTGGAATTAAAGTAGATCACAGGCTGGATTGGAGACATCTCATCGACTCTCTAGCAGGCAAAATAGCCTCCTGCTGTTATGCCTTAAGGGTTCTTGCAGTAGATGTTAGTGAGCACACTGCAAAAATAGCATATCATGCGTATGTACACTCTCGATTGAGGTATGGAATTGTTTTCTGGTGTGGCAGCACGGAGGCAGGTAGGATACTGGTCTTGCAGAAAAGGTGTATGAGAAATATGTTTAAGTTAGAATCAAGAGAAAGCTGTAAAGAAAAATTAAGAGAAAACCAAATCCTAACACTAGTATCTACTTATATTCTGGAGTCTGTGTTGTTTGTCAAGGACAATCAGGATCTTTTTTTAGAGGCTAATAGGGAGCACTCACATGATACAAGAAATAAACACGACTTGAAAAATGTAAAATGTCACTTTTCTTTCATTCAAAAAAATATAAGTTTTAATCTTATAAAATTTTTTAATAAAATACCATTAAGCTTGCGATCATTGGAAAGCAAAAAATTAAAATCAATTTTAATTGAATAGTGCTACTATACAATTAGTGAATTCTTGAATGATAAAAATCTCATAGTAGAGCAGCTTATACAAGACATTTAGATTTTAAAAAGGTGTAAGGTATAAATGTAGTTTGTTTTCTTCGTATGCATGTTACAATTTGTGTGTGTGTGTGTGTGTGTGTGTGTATGGATGTTTACTTTTTAATTTTATAGTGTTATTTTTTTTGGCATGTTTTTTTTTAACTATGTACACCTTCTTTTTCTCTTTTCTCTTTTTTATGTAAATTGAACAAATAAAGATTTGAAACTGAAACTAATATGAAAAAGTCGCCAAAAACTAAATTTTGTTAATAAATTGTCGCTTAGTTATGGCAAAAATTCGTCATTTTAGCGACATGTTGCCCTAAATGGCAACACTGGCCGACAGAGGACAGACTGCTGAACTACTCCAAACGAATTGGAGGATTAATCCGAGTATTACTTTAATTCGAATCCAAGTAACCGAGTATCTAAATCATCCCAGTATTTACATCACTAGTACTTGCCCCCTAAGACTGATATAGAGATTTATGAATTGTTCTGTGATATTGTTGAGAATGTTTTAGAGAAAACTAAATGCAGTAAAATTGTAATATGCAGAGATTTTAATATTCCTGAAGCAAAATGGGAAAATGACGTATATGGTACTAGAGCTGTTGGTGGTCTGTCACCACAGGGTAGAGCCCTCTCAGACTTTTTCGCATATATGAACTTAAGTCAGAAAAACACAATAACAAAATGCCTTTGGTGGGTATTTGGATTTAATTGTGAGTTCAGTTTGCGTCACCTATGTTACTGAACCTTTACTACCTCTTGACAGTTACCACCCCGCTCTGTCATTTGGCATTTGTATTGGTGGTCAGTAGACTGAGTGCCTGGATCCTTTTCACAAGTTTTTCGATTTTAAAAATGCTAATTGCTGTGCAGTAAATACTTTTCTTGCCACATTTGACTGGACTCGGGCGCTTAACTTGGCTGACATCAATGCAGATGTGAGTCTGTTTTATGATATAGTTTATTGTGCCTTTGAAATGTATGTTCGGAGAAGAATTTCGAAAAGGTCTGTATTTCCATCATGGTTTAACGATTCTCTAAAAGAATGTATACTCAAAAAGAAGACCACTCATAAGAAGTTTAAAGAGTCTAACAATGCAAATGATTACAGTGAGTTTTCAGATTTGCGACGTGAATGTAAATATTTATGTGAGATTTATTCTCGTGAGCATATCACAAACCTTGTATTAGAAAATAGCACTTCCACCTTTATGATCATGCTTTAAAAATACAAAGATAAATGAGTTTATGTTGAAGAAATTGAATAATCCTACCCTGATAGATAAGATACATACTTTGGTTTTCCTTTAGACTGCTTCAAGCAAGTTTCAAAAGCTTTAATATGCTTCCAATATTCAAAGGTTTTATCTTCTTCCGCTGGAAAGTTGATTGTCTCTGAAACTCTGGGTATATGTTGAATTGTTTTATCGGTTGACATATTCGTTATTTTCACAGTCATAGGTAAGTTGTTAAAAATCAGGCATAGGTATTCCGCATAATATTTATTAAATTAACCTTCACAAAATATCGATATCAAATATCCGCCGTCTACCTTAACCTGAGTCCACAATATCCACATGCAAATTGCAAATGCATACGCAGCAACCAGCAACGCAGCATACGTGTTGCCAACAGCTTTAGATAAAATTATGCGGCTCTTGACGAAAAATAATGCGATTTTGATTTTAATACAAATGCGGAACTTTTTTACACGTTTTTGTGTTTTAGTACTTCGTCATAAAACTTATTTTCTTTATCTTATTTTTAGAGCACAACAGGAGAAAGCCGTTTAAAATTCCTGCAATATAGCAGTAATGTTTACTTCTTTTGAAACTAAATGCGGAATGCGGCAATTATTTTCTTTACTAGTAGATGGCTACAGTGATAATTTAGTAGTAATGTAAAGTCCGTGGCAAGTGGCATGGTTCTAGAGCTACGACGACTGAGGAGGCAGAGGAGAAAATTCGCTGTTGCGGCGTTGTCATTATTAACAATATTAATTTATAAAAATTGCATTAAAATCTCCCTTCACTCTGAAATAATATGGAGAATAATATTCTTTAAATTCAATAATATTCTAACAATAACATACAAATATAATGATAACATAATTAACATTTTTTAGCATCAAATATTAACATTTTATCCATTTAACAAATCATATATTATTAAAAATCCATTTTATTTCCGAAATCCGTCAACACTCAGATCACTCAAAGGTCATTCATGTGGAACCGAGCTATACTTCCCGTATATATTAAAATAGCGAAAATGACTGGGAGATTGGAATCCCATAAACAACGCGACGGCGACCCGTCGACGGTTGCGTTGCTTGGCAACGTTTCTATGCAAAACGGTCTTTGTTCGTTGAAGGTTTTATTCAGCGGCGTAGCAAAAAGGTGCTAAATATGAAGAAATATACGCAGGGAAAAACTCTTCATAGCCA
>MU184160.1:39445-64995 GCA_016904865.1 Pissodes strobi | reverse complement strand
TACTTCTATGACTATCCCTGATATGTGTACCAATTTTTGTCGACGCAGATCGATCAATAAGGTTAGTAAACTAATTTAATTCTAAGGGCGCGGAGAATTTATTCTGTTTTTCTGAATTTTAATTTTTTTGAGGCACCCTGACGGGATGCAAATGCATTCTGCTATCTCTGGTATACTTCTATGATTATTCCTGATATGTGTACCAATTTTTGTCGACGCACATTGTTCAATAAGGTTAGTATACTAATTTAAATCTAAGCCGGTTAAAAATTTATCCTTTGTTTTTCTGAAATTTTATTTTTTTGAGACACTCTGACGTGATGGAAATGCATTCTGCAACTTCTGGTATGCTTCCTTGATTGTCCCTGATATTTCTACCGATATCTGTGAACACACATCCATCAATACGGTTGCTAAGCTTATTTAAATCTAAAGGTGCTGAGAATTTATGGTTTGTTTTTCTGCTCTGGCGGGATGGGACTACATTCTGCTACCGCTGGTATAGTTTTATGACATTTCCTTAAGTTTTCAGAGGTTTTTTTATGGCATTCGCTTCAATTAATTATCTTTTTTTTTCGGCCGGCCTTAAAGATGTAGGCCAAAGCGTTGTGTCCCGCGTTTATGGCTGAGATTTTATGGATAACTTTAATGTTTTTTGGACGTTCAGAACTCCTGCGATGTTTTTGTATTTTTTTTTCAAACGTATTCTAATTTTGTCATAGGTTACTACACTTTCCACAGAATAGGTGTTTATGGAGTATTAAAAGATTTGTTACAGGATTGTTGTTGATGGAGGAACTGTTTAAAAGGAGTAAGAACTGTTCTGACTGTATCGGTAATGAGTGCATCGATGAGTGAGCTGAGTTTAGGTTATTAATATTCTTTTTTTGTATTATGTTTTGTGAATTAGAAGTAATGACTGAAGATTAAGAGTGGAATTTCCATAAAATATATATTTTTCAGGGTTCTCAACGTGGAAAACCTAGAGAACCTGGAAAAGAATGATCAGCGGGAGTTCAGGGGAATGCAAATTTTTTGCTCTAAAATCGGAGAATCCATAGAAAGGATCTGGAAAATTTTAAATTTGTATTGTCATTCTTTTTCATAGTCAATTTTTCAAGCCTCCTTCGACAATGTATCATCTAAAATGTATCTCATGAGCTTGGCTCGCTGAATAATTAAATATTATTTTCATAATGAGATACAAGTTGAATAATATGTTCTATCAATATTGTTGTGGAGATTCATTTAAGAAAAAGGCAACAATTTGTCATTTATATATAGATAATACAAGTTGACCCTTGAATGATTTCTTTTAAGCCAGTCTCAAGCTAAACATGAGTAAATACATAAAATATGACGTTAGAACTAGATAATATAATTCATATTTCAAAAGATTTGTTGCTTTGCATGTGTTGCAAACCGCAAACGCTACGAGCACCGATAAACCAACCTGCTTTACTCGTTTTGTAAGTAGTGTAAGCATAATTGTAGGTGTTGTCCAAACATTGTCATTGTTTAAATAAATATAGTGGAAATTGAACAGTTTTCCTTTTATTAAATCGTTAAAATGTATCGGCTAACTCTATTCAATATTCATGTCTTTTTTTTACGTGCGCATTAGATTTTTGTTTTTTTAGGATGAAATTATAATTTCTACGAAGTAATTATTCTGAACGTAGATATAATTAGGCAATGTGAAAATAAACGGAATATTCTAAACCTCAAGAGTTGAATTTTTATTTGTCGCTCTTATTCTAACAAAAGGGATAAGGTTTCTAAATATTAATAGGCTAACAGTTAAAAGTAATATTGAATTACTGCATACGTGTTTTATTGTTATTGTGGAGTTGTATCTTAGATCCTGTTCTTTTTGGATATTTCGCTACCAATCGAATAACGTAATTCGGTGTGGTGATTAAGAACTAGACAGTGTCAAAAGAACATTGGCAAACATTTTCAGATATCCTTGGTTTTTCTTCAAATTGAATTGAGTTCCGATGGTGTTTTAGTTTAAATATATTTCTTGCAAAGCGAACCGTAAGGAAGAATCCGTCGGGCTTAACCCCCATGAGACCCCGTGTTATGTTATACATTTTGTGGCCCTATACCCAAAATTAACTGCTATTCTTATTCCCTTAGTATTAGTATATCGTCCTTTTATACACTTTTGTGTGCAAGAACATCTTTCTAAGAGTATACCTAGAATTACCGAGTTTGCATTAAAACTATTTCTATATGTATGTACTATGTACTTAGGTACTATTTATTATACTATCTCGGAGAAATATTATTCTATTAATATCAGAGTTTCTTAGTGAAATACAGACAAATACTGCAGAAAATACTAACATCTTGTAATTCCCAGATTTGAAGTTGAAATCACTTACCTTTCCTTATTATTTAAAGAAAATTATAAAACAGTTAAGTAAAATTGTTATGCTTTACAGCGGCTGAATTAAAGTTCCGCTTTATCAGAGAAAATTTAAGATTTTGGATGATAGGCAAGATAACTAATATTTATATATTTGGCTCAATATTTTTGGTAATGTAAATCATCATATAAACCTATTAACGTAAATATACGCAGCTTGCTAATTTAATATGTAGATATGTTCTGTATTGTTGTGGCGGATTCATCTTCGGTGTAAAATTGCCTTTTATGCTGCTTTAATTTGTAATAGATTAACGATTTAATTAACCACCTAATACCTGATCTATGACTATTTCATGATACTGTATAGGTTAGATTTATCTATTACAGATAAATTAATGTATTTGGTTCATAATTTCTTGTTGTAAACTTCGTGCAGGGTGTCTAATTTTCTGCATCAAAGACAAATAAGTTCCTATCTAAAATTTTCTTATCGCAGAAGTAATTAGTTTATTAAAATGTAAAAAAATTTCGTGCAATTATATCAAATTGTTTTCAGCTCGCGTTGTTAATGTTATCTGATGATTTGTAATACCCATCTCTAATATATTGACCATCTCTAATATGAAAAGTTAGTAAGATTAGGTCCGAGAATAACAACCGCAGAGAAGCGACAATAGCCGTCGTCGGCACCTTTGAAGTTGGAGAGCCAAATTCAATTTGTCATATGTGACAGATGACTGGTTTAACACACTGAGAGAAATGTAATGAAGCGAAAAGAAATGTTATACACCGATAAAACATGTAATTAGTTACATGTTTATTATTTACCGTATTAGAAATGTATTGTGAATAGATTTAGGATTATGTTTTAGGATTGTGAGTGAGTGAGTGATTTTTCAAAGTCGCATCACGACAAGGTTTATGATTTCGTCTCGCGTTACGAAATTTTCGTATCGTTGATTGGACGACTAACCCAAACTAACCAAATCTATAAAAAATATTTATAGCGTATCGTAACCGGCTCAAATAAGTAAAATAAGTTGAGACTAAGTGAAACTAACATAAAGTTGATTCGACGACTAACCCAAACTAACCAAATCTATTAAAATTGATTATAACGTATCGGAACTGGTTCAAATGATTAAAATAAGTTGAGACTAAATGAAACTAACCGAAAGTTGAATCGACGACTAAACCAAACTAACCAAATCTATTAAAATTGATTATAACGTATCGGAACCGGTTTAAATGATTAAAATAAGTTGAGACTATGTGAAACTAACCGAAAGTTGAATCGACGACTAACCCAAATTAACCTAATGTACTAAAATTAATTATTATAACGTACCGAAACCGCTTCAAAATGACTAAAATAAGTTGAGACTAAGTGAAACTAACCGAAAGTTGATGAAACTACAAACCCAAACTAACTAACCAAATCTTTTAAAATTGATTACAACGTATCGGAACCGGTTAGAGAGACCCATTTACATGTTATTAAGAGAAAAATAATGTTTTTGAAACCATATACAGGGTGTTATGAAATTCCAGTTTTTTCGAACTATTACCGGTATATTTACAAATACATATAAAAACAGATCCTTAAATGGTTGTTAAAAGATAATAAAAAACTGAATCAAATTAATAACAATAGGTATAATAACAACTATTATCTACAATATTCTATCCTACTTAAAAGCGTTTAATTTCATATCCATAATGAACGTTCATCAATTTCATCATATACATATATCAATGTTAAAAATACCATGCAATTACCTGTTTATTTCAAACATTTCTGAAAAATTTACATGTAAATGATGGTCAAATTTAACTAATATCATGCAGAATATATGGCACTATAATAGAATTGATAAGACAGACACGTACTGGACGAACATTTTTTTATTTATCCAAACGATTCGCAGATAATACTGCGTTAGCCTAAAGAGATCGCCATAATTACATGAATATTGCTACTAATTTTGCCATAAATTATTTTTGGCCAAAACTAACATATGTCAAAATATGATATTAAAAATAAATTCTAAAAAAAAAATTAAAGCTCTCGCTGACATATAAACGTATAATATATAAAATAAACATGGCTACTTTTTCTGCAAGTAAAAAATATATGTCAAAATATGATATTTAAAGGTGTCAAAATGTTAAGGTAATATTTTGACATTATATGATATTCATCTGAAACAATTTGTCAAATTTGACAGTTGCAGATGTCAAATTTTATTTGCCTACAATAGAGCATCGAAAACTAAACCTTTTTTGTCAAACACTTTTTTCGATATCTGTCATAATAAGGAAAATATTGACGAATTTATTTAACTGTGAGATTTGACAATTGCTTGAACCGTCCAATTTACTGAAATCTATATAATCGTATATTAATAGGGGATTAAGTTGACGCATTTAACATAAATATTGACACAACGGCTTCACGTTTTAGTGACATAACCATATTCTGCCTTTCACGCGACCTGGTATAATACAAAGGAAAAGTGTAGATTTTATCGTAATTAAAAATCGGAAGTCGATAGAGCAAAGACAACTGTATAAAAAATGTCATATAAATTTGTCGGTATTGTTTCCTAGTTAAGCTTAAAAAAATTAATGAAGAATTATAAGGCAACAAAAAGGTTTGATCTTTTAACGTTTTTCTCGAAATTAATTTGCTAAATTTGCAGTTATTTAGTTACAAAATAAGCATAAAGTATAATAATAATATAATACAGCGATGCAGTCTATAAAATTAATCTAATACATTTTAGCGTCAATAGTCTAATTTTAAGTAAAATTAGTTAATTTATTTTGACCTTACTTGTCACAAATACATCAAAAATAACTATAACTAATACCGACACATTTATATGACATTTTTTATACAGTTGTCATTACTCTATCGACTTCCGATTTTTATTTACGACAAAATCTACACTTTTCCTTTTATTTATGCCAGATAGCGTGAAAGACAGAATATGGTTATGTCACTAAAACGTGAAGACAATTAGTAAATATTTATGTTTATGCAAATTCAGTCGTCGATTCAACTTTCGGTTGGTTTCACTTATTCTCAACTTATTTTAGTCATTTGAACCGGTTCCGATACCTTATAACCAATTTTAATAGAATAGGTTAGTTTGGGTTAGTCGTCCAGCCAACTTTCGATTAGCTTCACTTAGTCTCACCTTATTTTAGTCATTTGAACCGGTTCCGAAACGTGATAATACATTTTGATAGATTTGGTTAGTTTGGGTAGTTTCACTTATTTTCAACTTATTTTAGTCATTTGAAGCGGTTTCGATACGTTATAATCAATTTTAATAGATTTGGTTAGCTAAGGTTAGTCGTCGATTCAACTTTCGGTTAGTTTCACTTAGTCTCAACCTATTTTAATCATTTGAATCGGTTCCGATACGGTATAATCAATTTTAATATATTTGGTTAGTTTAGGTTAGTCGGCCAATCAACTTTCGGTTAGTTGCACTTAGTCTCAACTTATTTTAGTAATTTCCGATACGTTATAATCAATTTTAATAGATTTGGTTAGTTTGGGTTTGTCGTCGATTAAACTTTCGGTTAGTTTCACTTATTCTCAACTTATTTTAGACATTATTGCGGTTCCGATACGTTATAATAAATTTTAATAGATTTGGTTAGTTTGGGTTAGTCTAGTCTAGTTAGACTTTCTCCTGGCCGGAAGGGGGGTCCGGGGTGAAGTTTTCGTCCAGGATCCTCATTTTACCCCGGCTACATGTCCTGAAAATTTCAGCCCTCTAGCTATTGACGTCCGCGCGCACGTGCGTCGCCCGTGGCGGCGCATTGGCCTTCGGAACCGCTCCAGTGAGCGGCCAAGGCGTACTGTGCGTGTGTCACGTGCGGCTTGGGGTGATCCAGTAGGGGGCCGCGTAGACTCGGCTCGGCCGAGTGACGCTCTAGCTGCCCTATGTGGAGCCCCGCCTCGATTTGAGCTTCCCCATTATATTTATTAAGTGTGAATTTGGGAACAGATTCCCTGTAATACCCAAAGGCCGCTTCCGGGTCTAATATAAATTCCTCAGGGTCCCCAATATACTCGCTAGAAGTCAGCGGGGGACTCTGGGTTAACGCTCTCTGTTCCTCTGACCTGTCTCTGTTCAGTTCTAGCACCAAGAGCTCATCCACACTCGGTGGCTTTTGGTGCGCGGTTGCCGTCGACTGAGGGGTTCGGAAAGTCATTTTTTATATTACAATTACTTATGTCTATGTTTTTTCACGGGATGCCAAGTCGTTATCGAGTCGACTACTCGCTATTTCAAAGAGTTCTCAGACAACGTCCAACCCGTAAACTGATCACACTGTCAGTCCGGGGGGAACGAAGGTGGGCCCACCAAAGCCTTCCCCGCTATCCAAGGGAAATTGTAGATAGCAGCCACCACAGAACGTCTGTCAGCAGAAGGCTGAATTAAATACAACACAAGGTTAGTGGGCAATAAATTTATCTTGGGCAAGAAATTTAGAACACCCTATAGACGTATAGGAGTTCCACTTGATTATAAGAGTCACCCTGTATATGGGGACTACAAAATTAACTCAAAAGTTTAAATTAAAGTAAAAACAAAACTTCGGCTTACTTTCTCCCTTAGGAGGCCGAAACGTTATTAATCGAATGCTTTGAAGAACAACGGTAGTGGGGAAAGATTCCCAGGAGGGTCTACTGGCACGGGATGCTTTTAAATTTATTTTATTTTTGACTAACTTTTGAGTTGTTCGTCTTTTTGTATGGCAATGTACAAAATTTCAATTTTGACTTGAATCCTTATAGCAAGTCTTTACAAAGTGCCAGAAGGGCTTAGCAGGGGGGAGGATTGTCAAAAGGTAGTCGTCAGTAGTTGTCACACAAAATATCTACGACCCTAACCTAATCCTATCTCCTAATCTTGGCTAAGCCTTATACAAAAATCAGTAATTCGAATGATTATCAATTTGAACAATTGGGACACCCTGTATAGTTGAAATAAAATCCTGATAAATCCCTATGTCAAGTGATAGCTTAAAATGTGCCCCAATTCACTGGATAAGCCTTATACATGTACTAGGAGAGTTTAACTCTTAATCTAGTATTTTTGGTATAACAGGTTTTATTTGATTTTTTCTCTAATGAACAATTATTAACTAAGAACTTAAGATATTTTAATTAATATCTAACACGTATTAATGTCTTTAGTTTTTTGGGACTTCTCGCTCCGCACGCGAGATTTTCAAAACGCGTTTGGAGTCTTAAGGTTTCTAAGAAGACGGATCCGTACGAATTTTAACAAGGATCGCACAAAAATCGTCTTTTGAGGGCGTCGGACGCTATTCGCGAGTTTTTGGCATCGATTACCTTAAGAGGGGTCGTACGGAAGTTGCTCGAGGAGGGCTTTTAAAAAATCGTGGTTTCTTAGGGATTTTTGGGGGTGTTTGCTATGTATTATATGCCAATCCCTGGCAACTTGTCAGATGCTGCTCGACAGTTTTCTGACAGAGGTTTTGTGTAATTCAGGGGGGTCAGGGGGGACTTTTTGGGGATTTAATATGTGATTTGTGAATTTAGACCAAACTACTCCCCGGACACGACTCTCGGTTCAGAGACCGTGCTGGTTTTGTATGGTATACGAACTAGTGATAAATAGCCTTTGATTCTTCTTTTGAGATAGCTCCAGTCGCAACAGTATAACGTCGCTATCTCCCGAACGAACTTGGCTAACTTATCACTCTTTGAACGCGCCCGAATTTTTTAGGTGAAGCCTTATTTTCTTTTTTCGGCTCCTATGCCTTTTCACTTTTCACCCGTAGGCCGAGTAGGTAAAGTATGGGGGAGTCAGGGGGCTCTCCAGTTCTCGAAACCGAACTGGCCGTCGACGCGCTTTACTCTCGCTCAATGTTTAACTACGACTAGTATTGAGGACCAGAGAGGCACATACGTGAATGGGGGGAACCCAAACCAGTAGGCTGACTCAAGGTGCTCGCAACTAACCTTTTTCGCGGGGTGTTGCTGTAGGGTGCGCACTACAGTTGAAGGTCTCGGTGAATTGTTGGTACTCGGCCGCTTGACAAGGCCTCTTCAAGTACTTAACTTCTGTCTTCAAAAAATTTTTTCTCCGAAATTTCTTCTAGGTCCTGAAGTTCGAAAAACTCGGAAAAACTCAATAAAGTCGGTAGAGGGCTGATTCGGTACCAGTTGAGAGTGCTGGTCCTACAATGCCTTTTCCTTTGCTTCAGGGCCCTTTTCGCTCGTCCGTGAGCTTTCTACAGCCCTATCTTTTTCGAGATGTCGAAAAATCGGCTAAGTCTCTAGTGGCCAAAAATGCCGAAAAATCTCATAAATTCCTTTGAGATATGGGGCTAGGGGCTAAATGGATGAGTTGCTCGTCCCTTTAGGATTCTTGAAGATCCACGTTGACGCTGGCCTAAGGTGGTCTCTCACTTCTTTTCTTCTCGGGAGCTGAACGGCAACTAAACTTAACTTAATATTAATTCTAGCGACGCGCTTGCCGCTTACGGGTGGAAATTTCCACCCGATCGAGTCGGTTGGGATGTCGACGACGGTTGTCCAAACGGCTGATTCTAGAATTATGGAACGTTAACTGCCACATTCCATATTGTGCATTCGTACGCGGCATGCAATTTTATACAGTGGCGTGCTTAATTAAATGCGATTAAGTAAAGGGCGTTTTTACAACACTATGCTTAATTAAAGAGGCGTTTCACTCTGATAAGCGTTTTATTTTTTCTGACTTTACCCTCGCTAAAGTCACTTCAATAATAATTAACACACAAACAAACCAAAGGAAACTGATGGCGTTCACGCAAAAGTTTGTCGTCGACGACTGTACTAAACAAATGTCGGACTAAACTAAACTGACAAGCACGTGGACATGACAGTTAACATGTTTACCTCCCACTCTAAATTTTTGAGCGGGATTTATGTTGTCGCTTCTCTGTGGAGTCTGTGGTTGTTATTCTCGGGTCTCAGGTTAGGTTGTGATAAGAAGTACGAAGTGGGAGTCACGTATTTTTAATCATACAGATGCTAAATTAATAATCTAATCTAATCACGTTGTTAATAAAAATACATTTAAACAGCACACAATCTCGCCTATTATTTCAGTAAAATCTAACACGACAACTTATTGTGTTCAAGTTATAAAAGTAATTACACGTTGTCTTTCTTCGATCAACCTGATAGACTTTTAAAACTTATTTGTCCGACTTCTGGTTTCCACCCAATTATCTTTTATAATGTACCTACTTTATTACTTTAGCATCTATATAATCAAAAAAATTGTTGCTTCTACTAGCTTTAATATCAACCACTATTGATGCATTTTAACTTGAGAAGTTGTTTTTCTTTACCTCTTGTCAAAATATTTCATTATTCATTATTTACCTTCACTTGACACTCTTGACAGACTTGTCAGGTAAAAATCGACACAAAATGCCAGTTATAAAACTTATAAACCTACCTGCCTGACACGATAAGAAGTAACTAGTAAGAACCATTACTGTTGCAAGATTTCCAAGCAAAGGTAACTATTGAAATAATTAATAGACAAGCAATCTTATAAAAAAATTATAATTAATGCTTTAATAATTACAAAAATATATGGTAGATATGTGTGATAATGTACAATGTGTTAGTTTTCTTCAATGGTTATCTTAAGTCTTCTAAATCACTTTTGAGAGTTCTGGTTTTATTCATTAACTATGTAGCTTTGAAGCTTTTGGCCATTATTATTAAATTCATGAAGATAATTTGACTAAATACAATTATTACAATTTACAATTATAATTTAGAAATATAATTAGAATTAGAAGTAAATAGTTAAGCATCGTAACATATAGAAACAAGTTTTCTTTTCTAAATATTTAAATGAATATATAACTGTAAGTGTTCTGTGTTTAATGATGTCATTGAACGAATAATTTCACTGTATAAGCATTTTTGCATAGCAAGTTAGTTAGAACGAGCATGTGGTTATTTTAAGACAATTTTGAATCGAATTGAGAGCAATAAATTAGACACGTAAGTCGTAAGTTATTGAATAAACTTACTTAGGAACCTTTTTGACTGTTGGCTAGTAAAAGGTATCACAGCCCAACATTCCGAAACTTTCAGCCTTAATCTTGTTTACGACTGGTAGAAAGTACGTTCTCGTTCTCATGCAATAGTACTTTTTGACTTATTAACTTTAACTTATTCTTAGAATTTTGCTTTAATTTTAAATAAATTATTGTAGTATATATTTGAAGGTTTTATTTTAATTTTAATCGATGTATAGAGTGTTGTAAATTGTTAGAGTGATATCCATAGAATCTCAGCCATAAAAGTGTCGCGGGCCTACTAGCAATGGCAGGCCAGAAACTAATAACATAATGAATCAATTTTCAAAATATGTATTTTGTTGACGGGAAATGGTAATACTGACTATATATGTCAAACGTCTTCGATGATACCAGTCCAAGTAATTTTCTTATATCTCAAATAAAAAAATGCCATATTTTCTGAATAATATAATATATAACTCAAAGAGGTGTGGACTGGACACTGTCCACTTTGCGTTTATAAAACTACGTAAAATTATTCTTAGGTAATATAGAAATCTTTTGGCTACCGATATAGTAGCCAAGGACCAGGTAAAATATCTCGGGATCGTACTAGACAGGGGACTTAGGTTCCACAACCATGTAGCACACGTGAGGACTAGGAACATGACGGTAATCAACAAACTAGGAATGTTGATTAAACATAGATCAGTTCTTAGCCCTACGAACAAGCTCATACTGTATAAGGCCATTACAAGACCGACTCTCTTGTACGGCGCGCCAGTGTGGTGCTCTGTGGCTGAAAGTCACCTAAAGTCAATTCAGGTAATGCAAAACCGGCACCTGAGGGCCGTGTTTTCCGCGGGCATACGGATCAGAATTCGAGACCTGCATAACTGGGCGGGCATAGAATACGTGCGCGAATTCATGGACCGTCTAGCGTGCAGGTTTTATGATATCGGAATTCGTGGCTCGCCGGAGACAGCGCATATGGCTGACTCCCGATACGACCCTGATCACCATGTATCTCACGGCCCAATTCACGGTAAAACAACCTTATTTTATCTGGAACGTAGACCCCCTTGAGATATAAATAACACCTAAATGCAAAAGCTGTATCCTGCAAAAACTTCCTTCGTTGCAAGCGAATCAATTTGTCGTTACCGTTTACGTTTAACCATTGATGTCTGTCTAAGGCAGGCTTATCCCTGGCAACATGAATTTGTAAAGCTTTACTCTGTAAATACTGTATATATTATGTAATCCTGGTAAAAATATGAATATATAGCACACATAAATATAGATGCATAAGACGAGATGCGTTAGTCGACTCAGGTTCATAGTCATTCGAAGGACGCGACAGAGACCTGGGCTCCTTGACTCCCTGCGTGGAATTATGGCTTGCGATGCCTTGCCCTACCTTGATTCCATTGCTACTCCTCCCTCACAAGGACAGTACATGATACAATGTACCGTCCACTACATGTTTTTAAGTGTATTTGTGTTGTATATACGTCTAGATAAACCAAAGAACCGTGAAGTGGAGTTTTTGCGTATTTTTCTCCACGTTTTCTACCCACAAATCTCGCCCACAGAAATCCCAGTGTTCAGTAACACACGATGCATAATCGAGAGACACTAAAACGCCATTGAAGGGATTGAATCCCAAGTATTGTTAGTAAAACAGGCTGGTTACGAACCATAGTTTGAGGGTCGCTTCCACCGGCCCCCCTTCCGTACGAAGGGATTATTATTTGCAGGCTGTGCGGCTTTGAGATGCTCCAGGCAAGAGCCAGGGCCAAAAGCACGAACTGTAAATATAAGTAATACAGAATGAACTATGAAGTAGGACATAATACTATTGTTAAATGTGATAAATAAATGATTATTGATTGATTGATTTTGTTTCGGTGGTACCAAAGTTTTTGTCAAGATTAAGACAAGTGTGGACACTATCCGCTTTGAGTTGCATTGACGAAACTTGCTACAATTATTCAGGGATAATGTAGAAAGCTTTTGGTGGTACCAAAGTTCAATGCTCCCCCGTCCAAGTATTTTTAAAAACACCTTATATATTAGAAAATACTCTATGTTTACTGTTTTGTCAAGATTAAGATATGTGTGGGCACTGTGCGCTTTGAGTTGCGTTGACAAAACTTGGTACAATTATTAAGGGATAATGTAGAAAGCTTTTGGTGGTACCAAAGTTCAATGCCCCCCCAGTCCAAGACACTGTCCGCTTTGAGTTGCGTTTACGAAACTTGGCACAACTATTAAGGGATAATGTAGAAAGGTTTTGGTGGTACCAAAGTTCAATGCCCCCCCGCCCAAGTATTTTTAAAAACACCTTATATATTAGAAAATACCCGATGTATACTGTTTTGTCAAGATTAAGGTAAGTGTGCACACTGTCCGCTTTGAGTTGCCTTGACGAAACTTGGTACAATTATTAAGGGGTAATGTAGAAAGCTTTTGGTGGTACCAAAGCTCAATGCCTCCCCGTCCAAGTATTTTTAAAAATACCTTATATATTAGAAAATACCTTATGTATACTGTTTTGTCAAGAGTAAGATAAGTGTGGACACTGTCCGCTTTGAGTTGCCTTGACGAAACTTGGCACAATTATTTAGGGATAATGTAGAAAGCTTTTGGTGGAACCAAAGTTACTTACACTAACCCAAACTAAACCCCCCCCTCCCGTCCAAGTAGTTTTAAGAAAAACTTTTGTAAAAAATACCTTATTTTTAGTGTTTTGCGATGATTAAGATAACTGTAAAAACTCTCCGCTTCGAATTTTATGCTCCGATCGTACTACAAGACTTTTTGAATAAAATGGGTTAGCTTTTGTTAAAAAGGTGTTTGTTTGTCTGTCTTAATACAATGCACAGAGATCACAAATGCCGTAAGCAAACTCATTTTTGTCTGCGCAGCCTTCTTTCTGATGTGCAAACCTATGACAAGAGGTACAGTGCACTATGGGGTTTCCACCCTCTGTATTTCCGCAGTAAATACACTTTTCGTTTACAGCATCCGATTCGGACAATAAATAAGTCATTAGAGCAATTCTAAGTTCTTTTGTGTCTACATATTGTGCCAGACATTGGTATTTGCTAAAGTGTTTAAAAAAATAAATTATATACACGCCACAGTTGTATCCATCGTTCTGAGTAACGTGTTTCTTAAATGTCATATTCCAGACTGAGGTGTTATTTAAAGAATTTCAAGAAATTTTCATATATTTTTTTGGACATATATGATATTTCTTCCTTTCTATACGGGTCTAAGTATAAAAACTCATTGTTGGTAAAATTTGTTAATAGCAACAGAGGCATGACAACTGTATCATTATTATAAATATTAATCTGGTTTAAATTGTAATTATTCCTTTTCCCTTCAACTACAATTGATGTTGATAAATTGCACTCCATTAATTTAAATTTTTTTCTGTATTACTAGGTTAGGCAATAGGGTTTAGGCAAATATCTACTATAAAGTTAGTTAGCCAACCTGATCCGTTCAAAGTGCCAAAATATTCTTTAGTTACTTCTTTTATTCGACAAGTAACATTGGAGTAATATGCTACGTATACGGTTCGACAGAGTTCCGATAAATAATAATTATAGTCTTGAACCAACCCATTTTTAAAAAAGTCTATTTTTTTAAGAGGTTTGTCTTATTACGGTAATTCCCTAACATCAGGTTGTTCCGAGTTCGCTTGTATTTATTTTTGGTTTGAAATAATAACTTTTCATCTTCAACCTATTTTGAATTACTGTCTGAACCGACCTGGTACAACAGTGTGAAGAATTCCGCATTAAATAGTACGAAAATATTAATAAATAATGAATTTTTATGTTGGCCATCGAGTTCATTTAAAACTAATTTTTGTCTCTTAAATATATCAGTCGATAATAATTATCTAGTTAATATTCAAGTGCGTCAAGACCGGTGTCCGTGAGCGAAAAGCCACAGGCTGCCAGAGCTGCCCCTGCTACCTAACTGAAGACATCGGATCTAGACTAGGCAAGTCGAAAAATTCCCCCAAGTCACGGTGTAGCACACGTGCCAAGGACTGAATGGCATCAGGGTTATGATGTCTCAAACGTGCCTTCAGGAAACCAGGCAGCATCCATCCTGTCGTATTCTTATGCCCCTCCACAGCAATGCAGGGCTCTACTTTGGTTGACTCCTTTCCCTAGCTACTCGTGGGAATTTTTTATGGCAGAACAAAACCAAAATAATTCACCCACCAGGGAGGGTCAAGTCCCTGAACCAATGGAGGCTGAGGATGGACAGACCAACTTCAACCCCACAACAACAATAGGAGAGGCTGGAAATAGACCAACCAATCCTGAAACCAGTAGCCTTTCTTCTGGGGCGGAAAGAAGCCTATTAGGCTTGACCACAGAGGAAGAGAGGAGCGAGACCGAAGGGGAGCTGGCCGCTCTTGAGAAACCTACTCTCAGGAGAAGGAGGCTACCAAATTCGGCGAAAAAACGTCTAAAACGATTCCTTCAAGAGAGGTTAGACTACCCCACAGCCTTGAAAAAGGCACTTGAGGGAAAAAAGGGGACAAGGAAGACCTGAACCCGGGAAGTGGACGGAGACAACTGCCCACTATTCGGGAGCAGGAAGACCGCCCCTCCACCAGCAGATCACAGGGCGGAAAACGCACACAATCTGACGGCAGCACACCTGAACAACAGGCAAAGAAGCACAGGGCTGGAACAACCACCTCTGGCTTATCCTATGGGGCGGCACTGCAGGGCATTAGAGTTGGTATAGTCCACACTGATGCCCCGGCTGCCTCATTGGATAACAGTCAAACTAGGCTGATACAGAACGCCATAATGACGTCTGTAGACAAGCTCACGGAAGACGGACCTCAGGTCGACGACGCGAGCATGACATGGCTTAAGAACATAGTAGCCGTCCTGAAGCCATGGGAGGGTGCTCAACTTAAAGCCGTCAGCGGAGTCGACATACCAAAACCACATATATGCATCGCATACATACCCGATGATAACGACAAACGGTTGACATCGGAAGTGGTTCTTACAAGACTGCGGAATATGAACCGCAGTCTAAACACTCGGGATTGGACAATTCTACACCGGAAAGAATCAGGTCCAGGACAAACCTGGGCATTCAGACCCTTCTTTGGCTTTGGACAGGTCCAATTCCGTCCTAGGCCACGGGGGGAACGGAGAGATGCCCCACTTGAACAGGAGGCTGGCACTTCCGCCGAAACCCCTCAGGAGGAAGTTGAAGGTAGGGTTGCTCCTGTCTTCACAGAAGCTTCTAAACCTGAGACCGGATTGGTGGAAGCAACAGCTTCAACATCGGGTGGCAGAGAGGGAGCCAAACCCCTCTCAAAAAATGTCGCACCTCGACCAGGCCCCCTGAAAGGGAAAGGAAAGTCCATCCCTGGCAAGGGGACCAAAGGGTCGAAAAAACAAGGAGGTAGGGCCCCCTTGGATGAGCAGACTGGGAAGAAAAATGGAAAATAAGACCATTTTTCTGCAGGCCAATCTGCAACATGCCAAGGCTGCTTCATACATCCTTGGCAAAACATTTAATGAAGGGCGGGTAGATATCGCCCTTCTCCAGAAACCCTGGCTATCAACAACGGGCCAAATACGAGGCCTAGGTAATACATCAGGTAAGATAATTTGCTCTGGAAACAGACCCAGAGCATGTATCTTAATCAAAAACAACATGAAATTTTTCAAAATTTCAGATCATTGCTCGCGGGACATGGCGACAGCGCTTGTCAAAATACCCATGGGACAGGGCACAACGGATATGATCGTTTGCTCTGCCTACTTTCCTGGGGACGCTGAAGCAAACCAACCTCCTCCAATTGAAGTGCGGAACTTGGTCGCCTACAGTCGGAGGAAGAACATCCATCTACTGGATGGATGTGATGCCAATGCGCACCATGCAGTGCGGGGCAGCACGGACACCAACCAAAGAGGTGAGTCATTATACAATTATTTACTAGGGGAGGGGCTGGTTGTTAATAACAGGGGCTCTGAACCAACCTTTGTAACTGCCAATAGGCAGGAGGTATTAGATCTAACGATCAGTGATAATCTCTTATCCACAAGAATCTCAGATTGGATAGTGCCATCAGAGCCCTCGTGCTCTGATCATAGACATATTCTCTTCAATCTGAAAAAAGGGGAAAGACCCATCTTTGAATACAGGGATCCTAAGTGCACTGATTGGGCTGGTTTTAGTCTTACCCTTCAGGAGCAGATGCGGACCTCTATTGCAAAGATATCAAATCTTGATGAGATTGAGCTGGCCTCGGAGCAACTGAGGACAGCCATAAATACGGCTTATCATGAAAACTGTCCAGTCAATACTAAAATGGACAACAGAGGAACCACTTGGTGGAACAACTCCCTTGACAAACAAAGGAAGGAGGTTCGTAAACTCTTTAATAGAGCTAAAGAGACCGGCACATGGGATCAATACAGAACTGCTCTAACGAACTACAACAAAGCCATCAGAGAGGCAAAAAGGAATTCATGGGAAACCTTCTGCCAGGGCATAACAGATGCACCTGGCAGTGCAAGGATCCATAGAATCCTCTCTAGAGAACCCGTTCAGGAGTTAGGATCGCTAAAACGACCTGACGGATCCTTTACGGAATCTGGCATGGAGACGTTGGAGCTTCTGGCTAGGACTCATTTCCCGGGATGTCGGATTTTGCATAATGATGAGGAGGAGCCTGTTTGGGACCGATCAAATCGGCCAAAAGCGGGTGATTGGATTGTCCCCAAGAACATCATTAATGTATCAACAATTAAAAGTGCTATCCTATCGTTTCAGCCTTTTAAATCACCTGGTGAGGACGGAATATTTCCAGCACTGCTGCAGAACGGTCTGGAAGTATTAACACCGTTCTTAATCAAACTTTTTAGAGCCAGCCTAGCGAGTAATTATATACCTAGCAGCTAGACTAAATTCAGAGTGGTGTACATCCCAAAAATGGGACGTAGGGAATCAACACCTGACTCATGGAGACCTATAAGTCTGACCTCCTTTCTGTTGAAATGCATGGAAAGGATACTCGACGTGCACATCAGAACGGGTGCACTTGGTGAGTATCCACTGAATGATCACCAATATGCGTATCAGACCCGCAAATCTACAGAACTAGCACTAAACAACCTTGTCGGGAACATAACACAAGCGTTAGAAAGCAAGACTATCGCGATGGGTGTGTTCTTAGACATCGAAGGAGCATTCAATAATGCAATACCAAACTCCTTATACACAGCATTAGACTGAGAAAGAGGGGTTGAACCACAAATAAGGAACTGGATCGGAAGTATGTTAAACTGCAGAGTGGGCACAACAACCCTACAGGGGGAGAGCTACAGATTCAGGACTGTTAGGGGATGTCCGCAGGGCGGGGTTTTGTCGCCCCTTCTGTGGTCTCTCCTGATGGATGGTCTGCTGGCGGTCCTCTCGCTGTGGGATGTGGAGGTGCGGCATATGCGGATGATCTAGTAATACTGATAAGAAGCAACTTGCAAAGAACTATTTCAGAGGATCTGCAAGAGGTGCTGACCGTGGTCTATGACTGGTGTGGAAGGGAACAACTATCTGTGAACCCACACAAAACAGTTATAGTACCGTTCACAAGGAAGAAAAGGCTGGAAGACCTAAGACCACCTTCACTCAAAGGAGAAACTATCCCATTTGCAGTTAAGTATCTGGGAATTACCTTAGATAAAACACTTAAAACACTTAACTAGAATGCGCACCTGGATAAAATTGCCGCAAAAGCGAAACTGTCATTATGGACCTGCAGACGCATTTGCGGCAAAACATGGGGCATACATACATCCCAAACAAATGCACTGGCTCTATATCGCGGTCATAAGACCAATGATAACATATGGGGCAGTAGCTTGGTATTCTAAGAGCTTACAGAGCTCCGCGAGAATCAAATTATCTGCCTTACAAAGACAAGCGTGTCTGGCAATTAGTGCCGCTTTCGGCACTACACCCACGGCAGCGCTTGAGTGTCTTCTAAATCTGCCACCTCTTCAAATAGCACTGGAGAAGGAGGCTAGATGGGCGACGTGTAGATTGACACAGGCGGTGATATACAATCCGCAGGCGATCATCATGGTGCCCAACAGGCTGGAAAATGCCAATGAGCAGGACAGTGTGTTGGGTCTACCATCAGATGTTATGCCTACCAAAACCACCTATTACCATGCCTATGACGTCCTCCTACCAGAGAGGAACGAATGGGCGAAGGACTCTGAAAATCTGAGAAGAACAGAGAATAGTTGGTTCACTGACGGCTCCAAGACCAATGATGGTACGGGAGCCGCTGCATGGAATAAAAATGGTAAGGTTGAGCTTAAATGTTCCCTAGGCAAACATGCAACCATTTTTCAGGCTGAAGTTAAGGCCATTGATATGACTGCACAGTGGCTCATCGATAGAAACTGGAAAGGCAAGTCAATCAAAATTTTCTCGGACAGTCAAGCAGCTCTAAAAGTTCTTGATTCTAGCCGTTGTTCATCCAAGACAGTATGGAACTGCCAGGAACTACTCACCAAACTAGGGAGAGAAAACAAACTTACATTGATCTGGATACCTGGACATACAGGATATGAAGGCAACGAAAAAGCTGATGCTCTTGCAAAGCAAGCGGCCGCAACGGCCTTCATAGGACCAGAACCAGTACTGGGAATAGCTTATAACACAGCTAAAGAAGCCCTCTCCAGGTGGACACAAAATCAATTTGTAGATAAATGGAGAGAGTTACCAGGCCTACCTCATTCAAAGTTGGCGGTGAATCTGCCATCAGGAGTGAGAACCGGACAGCTTCTTCAACTTGGCCTGCAGCAGGTACAGGCTGTAGTTGGCATGTATACTGGCCACTGTCGGCTAAGAAGCCACATGAACAAGATATGGGTCTGCGAAGAAACGGAATGCCGCTTGTGCTTGGAGGACGAAGAAACAATGGAGCATGTTATATGCCACTGTCCAGCAATGGAAAGAACCAGACAAACAGTCTTTGGCAATACTCAAATCACACTTGCAGATTTGAAAACTATCCACCCCAGAAAGCTGTTCGATTTCTTGAAAAGGATCGAGCCTCTGGCATAGTGGAAAACACAGATGTGAGCCACAATAGACCAAGGGTCGCAGTGGAGGGTCCTATTTGGACCCACTCACGTGTACAAATACAATACAATATAAAATGCAAATTAATATTATGGGTTGAATCTACATAAATACAGAAGTAGTATATTATTTAAAATTGTTAAATAATATCAAATATGCAGATCATATTTCATTCATAAAATCGGTCGCTTCGTACGGTGGAAAAAGTTGAAATATTTGTGACGACTGCGTGTCAGTGTAATTTTTTTCGAGATGTGATTCTGGTGGAAGGTAGGACTGGATTTTAAAATCTGTCTTGTACCGACGACCAGTGTGAGAGGTTTGAGAGAAGGTAGGCTTGACTTTTCCTTTATTTTTTGCATTATCTGATTTTTATTTGAAGTTTTCTCTATCGAAAAGTCTGTAGACAGAATAAGGCTGCTAAGCTTGTGATTTTCTGGTATTTGTCTACTATCGTTTCACATACCACGTTGTCTTTTGCCGTGTGTATGTTTGTGTCTATAGGTCATATATGGGATAGTGGTTTTTTGGGGCTTAAGGCTCTTGGGTGGTAAAAAAAGGGACTTAATCCTACAAAAGCAGGGGTTATTAAATTTCGGATTTAGTTCAGCAACCCAACTAAAGAATCGATTAAATTGGCCTATAGGGCTCATATTTAGGTTCTAGTTAGAGGTAGCAATTTTTAGGAATTATTAATAACTAAAACTGCCTATAGTGTAGGATACTCAGACTAACTTTCTCTAGTACCGTTATCGGTTGTTATGGATTAGATGTGAGATTAGATTCAAGCTTAGTTAGTTATTGTTCAACCTATGTAAGTATTTTATCGTCACGACAGATATTTAAAGAGCACCTTCTCAAGCCTTCTCGACCGTGGTGGGTACAAGATCTTAATAACTCTGTTTCTTTATTTTGATTTAAATCTATCATTACCTTTATCTTTGAATTAAACTGATTTTTAAGTTGATAAGTGGCTTTCAGGCAATACTTAAATTCTGATTACCTGTTTAAATTTATTGATTTCATTTTTGTTCTTACCTGATTGCTGTAATTGTTTTTTATTGAAATATTGTTCATTACAATATTTCTCAGCTTAAATAGCTATTCATTTTATTTATTATCTGTAATCTGTTACATGATTAATTGAAAACATAATTATTGTCTACAGTCTACAGTCTAAACAATTCTGTGCAAATTGGCGGAGGCATATTTAATTAAATTAAATTAAATTTCTCCTTCAGCGTGTTTTGGCATTTTTCAGCATTATTAATTGAGAAGAATTATTTCCAGTTCTCTCCTGTCAATTTCTGTATTAAAAATCTAAGCTAAGACAAGCAACGCTCTCCGCCAAATTGAAACAGAGTTGATAACAATATTCTTGGTGAGCTCTTTAACTGCCTTGTACTGTTTTTTTTTCATGCTACTGAGTCCACACGCACTCGGCCTACTAGGACAGCTTCCAGTGACGTCACAGGACAGATCCTAGGCACTACAGCAATTTCCAGTAACCCTCTCTAGGAAGCTCGGAGGAACCCTAAGGTGATTAAAGTGCAGATATCGCCAAGATAATTCAACAGAATTAACCCTTATTTTTGTTAGAAGGAAATAGAATGAAAATTGTTTATTTGAAATTTCTAATCTTTTATTTTGCGCTTTTAACCACTACTGCACTCGAAAAAAACTTTAATAAGCATTCTCCTTATCCATACACCCTGAGCTATCTTTCAGTTTAAATTTTTAGTAAATTAAAGTAATAATTTAAAGAAAAGTGCATTTATAGTTTATATAACAAATTGGCTTTTTATTTGAATTAATATAGTAATTATAATAAGGCAATTGAAATTATATCTTAACAAATCAAAGTTTAACTTAACTAATCGGCTCTTCTTGTAACAAATTAATAGAATTACATATATCATAACAGTCTATAACTTTACATTTAACAAGTGATGGTATCATAACAGAATAAAAAAATGATTTAAGTCTCTGAAATATGTTATTCCAGATTCCAGAAATCTTTATTTCGATAAATTCTTTCTAAGTAAAATCCTTTAATTGTGTAAATAAATAAATCACACCACTTTCTATTTGTGACTTCCAACTTCCAATAGTCCTTGAACTTGAAAGCGCATCTGAAGAACCAGCGATAAATTGGTAAACTGGATGTACCTGAAGACCAGATAATTAACAGTTAAATTTGATCTTTGTTATGTATAATTTCAGTGCCCTTTCCTCATTTTTGATGCCATGCCGCACATACTGTATGTGGACTAGCGATTTTGGTTGCATTATCTCCGTGGCAAGAGAAATTTTTCTTTTATCACTTCGAGCCTTATAGATAGCTCCAAACATAGAAGCTGTAATTCTTATTTTTCTTTGATCTATCCACAGTTTATTGTCTCTTTGACCTCTTGTAAAGGCCTCAATTATTTTTATATCTTCTATGCTCTTCTCAGACGTTTGTTTGACAAAATTCTGATAATTTATGCTATTGGATGTTTTATCAGGGAGCCTGGAATAACTTTCCTGGGATACAACATCGACAACAGATATCTGTGAAGATACTAGGTAGCATTTGGCGCATAAAAATGTCTCCGAAGAGACGGATAGCCCGGTTTTTTCAGCGCAGATTTTTTCAGCGCATCCAATTATTGCACTGATCACAGCCTAACCAACCTATCGGTCCTTCAGTGTTATCATTATATTTTCTACAATATATACAAAAAAAACAATTTCAAACGCCAGGCTGTTCACTACATTTTCGATTTCACCATCAGATTGAATAGCCTGTTCTAAACGTCTACTTTTTAATATTTTTGTCAGTTCGGTTCCTGAGAAGTTAGAAGGCCTTGCATTTCTGATGTTTTTATCCCACTGTTCTTGTGAAAGCAAACCTTTATCCAGTTCTTTATTTACGAATATATTACTGGATGATGATTTCGTACATCTTCTATTTTGTATTCCACAAGCATCTTCTTTACTTATGAAAATTACGAGTTTCCTAATTTTTCTTAAAACTCGGTTGCATTTTTGGTTTATTTCTCCACTTAAAACTTCGTTTTTTATTATTCCAAACCATTTTTCTACCGGTGCATAGTAAAGTCTGACTTACCTCTGATGCAGTTCGACGGCTGAGGGGCAGATGAGAAAAACTCTACAAAAACAGGTGGCGGCGAAGGCCGTCAGTAGCAGTAGTTTTGTTTTTAACTGTTTTGATAAGGGCTGAGTGAAAGCAAATTTTTTTATCGCATTATTTTTGAAACTTATTACCCTGTATGACTGTAGATGTAAAGGACAGCCATCAGGTCAAATTAGGGATACTATTTAGGGATACTATATCATTATCCCCCTACCTAACTTCATACCGCTAGTCCTCTCACCTAACCTCACATTACAAGTCCCCCTACCTATTTTCAAACCATTATCCCCCTACCCTACCTAACTACATACCACTAGTCCTCCCACCTAACCTCACATTACAAGTCCCCCTACATATTTTCAAACCATTATCCCCCTACCTAGCTTCATACCGCTAGTCCTCCCACCTAATTTCAATTTGTAAATTCCTCCCACCACTCCTCATATTTTTAAATAGGAACGCTACGTTTTTCACAAGCGTCTGTAGACCCGATATAATTTTCGATACCGACTCTAGTGCCATCTAGTGCAGATGGCGTTGACTCAAGCGATTGCATTCGCGCTATGTCATCGTGATGCAATCGATTTGGATATAAGGCGTGGTGGTCCAGAGGACTAGATGGTTAGGTCTGAACTCGGCAGCGGCATTTATCGGCGTCGGCGGCTCGGGTTCAAACCCCGTTGTTTTCTTTTTATTTTTTTTAAGGTTAAGTTGCTAAACAGTTTTTTCTTGATTTTGGGTATGTCTTGGGTTAGCACCTGGTTAGTTTCCTTTTCTTGAGCCCCCGTAGCGAGCGCAGCGAGCGGAGGGCCATGCGAAAAGTGATATTACTTATTGTAATACGTGCCCGTACTTTGGATGCACTTTTTCCAAAATATGTTGCTTTATTTAACTAAAAACCAGGATATATTTAATAAAAGCCGTATTATAGTCGATATACAGTAGCTTGCATGTGTTTCCGCGAATGCATTCACAAAGAATCCCCCTTCATTCAATATGTCAGTACCCATCGATCTGTCTTGGGATGAAAGGAACTGTGAACCATTAGAACATATTGCTGTGCTACGCCATCCTCAGATATCAGCATCAGTTGATTTCTCTTGGGATGAGGGATTTTGCGAATCTTATAAACCATTAGAATACGTGTTAAGTAATCCAGTTCTTCGCTGTTTACCACCAAAGTTGTGCAAGAGTGCAAAAAAGAAATTTCGAGAAGAGGAAAGAAAACGATTTCAAAAATTAGAAGCTAAACAACAAAATCAACCATCTCCACCTGTTGAGAACAAAACCAGTTATCAACGAAAATCACAGACTACGCCAGTTAGGATCCATAATAATAATTAAAAAAATGAATTGTTGCCATGGTGTTAATATTTTTTTATCTCATGTAAACGGAGAGAGACAATTAATAGAATTTACCTCGGAAGAACTGACAATTATTCCGTTGGATTACCTAATCAAAGATGCAAATCCTCTCGAACTATTAAATTTTTGTGGAAAGTTGCCAAGTGCATATAAAGCCAACTCTAACCTACAAATAAAATTGCCTTGCTTTATTCATTACAACAGACCTTATTGGCGCACTGAAATAGATGGCCCTCCAAGCTCCCAGAGTAATTGTGTATTATGTAGTAAGACATTATCTAAGTTAAATATCAACAATTAAGTATTCAAATAAATATTTAGTAAACAAAATGTACAACTTTTATTTCTAATTAAACCTTCAAAACTTGAATAATAAAGGACAGAAGTCTCCTGCGGAAAACTCTTAACTGTATAGGTAGCAAAACAGACACAGACATACAAACAGAAAAAAAAACAGCAAAACAGAGAGCAAATACAACAAAACAGACAGATAGACAGACACAGACAGACATGCGCTCAGAGTAACTACAGATGATGTTTCAATGCAGTGATTGTAATAAGTTCTTTACCAAACCTATATAGACATAAAAAGCAATCATGTCATTTTTGTCCATCCTGTTATGATGTGCAGTTACCTGTTTATAAAGATGCAAAAAAGAGAAAAAGCAGATATTGAGCTAAGTGATCAACCAGTAAAGAAACCTAAACTAGATGACAGTGTAGTGCATTTTCCTATACCAAAACTTATCATTTCGCGATGTACTGTCACTGTGACAAGCATATACAGCAAAAAGATAGCAAATACAGCAAAACAGATAGACACAGACAGACAGGCAGACAGACGTGCGCTCAGAGTAAATACTGATGATGTTTCAATGCAGTGATTGTAAAAAATTCTTTACCAAATCTATATAGACATAAAAAGCAATCATGTCCCTTTCGACCATGCTGTTATGATGTGCAGTTACCTGTTTATAAAGATGCAAAAAAGAGAAAAGCAGATGTTCAGCTAAGTGACCAACCAGTAAAGAAACCTAAACTAGATGATAGTGTAATACATTTTCCAATACCCAAACTTATCATTTTCGCGATGTAAAGATTGTGACAAGCAAATACAGCAAAACAGATAGCAAATACCGCAAAACAGACAGAAAGACACATACAGATACAGACAGACAGACAGACATGCGCTCAGAGTAACTACTGATCATGTTTCAATGCAGTGATTGTAATAAGTTCTGTCCTTTTCGACCATCCTGTTATGATATGCAGTTAACTGTTTATAAAGATGCAAAAAAGAGAAAAGCAGATGTTCAGCTAAGTGATCAACCAGTAAAGAAACCCAAACTAGATGATAGTGTAGTGCATTTGCCAATATCCAAACTTATCATTTCGCGATGTAAAGACTGTGACAAGCAAATACAG
>MU184160.1:0-38181 GCA_016904865.1 Pissodes strobi | reverse complement strand
AATGTTCGTTTGATATAAAATATGCTGGATTAGTCATTTGAATGAAACTTTTACCTCTCGTTAATTATCCAAACGGTGAAAAGGGTAGAGAATATGATTTTATTGATTTTTATAATACAGTCAAATCAAAAGTACATCTAGTTTAAAGCTTTCAATTATGGTTATAACATTCTAAGACAAAAGTGATGAATGAATCATGTTAGATAAGACATTGATGCTATTAGAAATATATTATCAATAAGGCGTAACAGAACCAAACCATCGTAAAAGAGTTTTTGGAAATGATTTTTATCGAGAAAAATTAACTTTGTGTTAATGACAAGACAGACATACAGCAATTAAATAAAGTTTATTTCAACCTTATCAAATAAAAAGATAAATCAAACAGAATACATAAATAAATATCGCATTCCATTTGTGGTTTAAATGACGTAACACAAACTTTTTCGATCACTTCGTATGTCATCTGTCAACTATCAGCTCACACTTGTCATTATCGTCCACATGGGCTACTCCATTTTACAGGTTATGTTATTTGACATCATATACCATCTATCAGCCGCCATTTGTAAAACGTCATACGTCATATATCATATGATTCATATGTCATCCTCCACCATCAATAACATCCCCAATTTGCTTTAACCTAAAACAATCTTTAGACATAAGATAGTTTTTATATATAATCACTTCAATAGAGCAAGTTAAATGAAAGCTATATTTGTGTGGACTAATTGCAATATTGTAAATTTAAACGCAAGCGGTATTTGTCTGGACTAAATATTATAAGTCCTGCATTAGGTTTGCATTCATACAGTTTTGTGAATAAGTAATTCCGCCCTTTGGATTTGACATAATATGACCCATCAATAAAATATATTCTCAGCTTATATTTGAATAGAAGTAGGATTTGCGGCCCAATCTAACCCATAATACATTTTTTTTACCTCAATAAAAATCAAATATCCCAATTTTCTAGCTCACTTTACCTATGTGTATTTTTCTATTTTAGCTAATGTTAAAGTAACGTAATCTATCGATTTCAGCGAGACATAGAATCCATTGCTTAATTATAAACAAGCACACATATTCATTAAAAAATGTATTTTTATTTAAACAAAGATACAAATTATGTTTCATCAAATACTTCTTTTATGATCTTTTGGAGCAAACTTTTTCACTTCATCCAAAAATGCAGCATACCCCATCTATGGTGTACAGAAATGATTTTAAGTCGGATGTCTGTCAGTAAATATTGCAGGTTTCTAATGCTTTTCCATATTTTCTTGCGATTTCCATACATTCTTCGAAGGTATATAACCTATCAAAACCATAATTTGCTTCATGTTCAGCATCAAACTGTAAATTTCTGAAATGTGCCAAATTTTCTACTGCCGTTACCAAATTGTATGCTGGTGTCTCTTGTACGTAAGCTAACTACATCTTGAATTAAGACAAGATTTGCAAACTAAGTGTCTGTTTCACTTCTATTGACCGCTTAAATATCTAAGAAAAAGCGGAGGAGGAATCATGGATTTTGAAAGGTGGAGGGATGGTTGCTGTTATATATCTCTGTTTCACTACTACCTATATTGTCTATTCTAGCTGTGTTAGCTGCACTAATTGTTTAACTTAAAATGAATGATCAGCTTAAAAATGTGTCACCTACGGAAAGTGCACAAAAACGACACTTAAAAAATTAAAAGTCTAAACCATCTAAGCATGTTAAGAAGAAAGAAACAGAAAATTGTCCAATTTACTTGGAAAATCTGAAGAAAGAAGACATTATAACAACTCCAAATTTTTGTTTTCATGAATTTTGTTTTAAATGTCCAGTGGACTTTAAATAACACACATTGCCCGCTTTGTCGACGATTCTATTCAGCTTTCAAGGTAAAGGAGCTAAGTCTTCTTGTGCCTGTTCTAAAAGAAGAACGTGCAGAACAACAATTATTCTATTGTTTATACATAATCGAAAAGGAATATTTAAATAAATAAATACATTTAAATTATACTGTTTTATTGTTTAGCTTAAAGCTCTCTATCTATCTACCTATTTCTTTGTCTATTGGCACCTATCTCTATCTGTTATGTTGTATCAAATAATGCTTTTAATTTGAATCAATACATTTATTACATATTATATTCTTTTCGTAAAATTTTTCTCCCGTTTTATTTTGTTGACTGGACTATTAAAGACCCAAGAATAATGCATCTCATTTAAAATGCAAATAACCGCCGTTGTTTCAGCGATCCATATATTTTATATTCAGATTCAATTTCGTCGGGCTGCGGTATATTTCTTTAATAAACGTCTTACTATTGATATATTATGCTTAATAAGTTGTGTATTTGGTGAGTGCGTGATACATAAAAGGATATGTGTTGGATTTTAATAGCCTTAAAGCATTTCTGGTAAATTTTATCTATTTTAAAAGTTTCTAAGACGCATTGTTTATAATTGTTATTTTTCTATCTGATTTTTTTGGATGCGAAGCTTCATACGTGTAGTCTATATATGTGATTAGTTTCATTACCTATAGTAATTAAACTGAAATAATGAAATTAATTTTCATTGCTTTATTACAAAAAAACGATGAATTTACAATCATCTTTATGTTTTCATCAAACGAAGACGGTAGAATAAAAATTAAACATTCTACATTTGCATACTGCTAATTTGTTGACAATAAAATACTACATTCTACTATTGTGCAATGCTAATTTGTAACAATAAAATACTAAGAAAAAAATAGTTACATAAGCAATTTTTAACATCAATCCTCTAGTAATTTAAATAAATTTTGCTGTTTCAATAAAAGTTCATAATTATTTTTAATATTTCGTTGTCGTTCTCCAAGCACTATTAACATTTTTTTAGAAGTTTTCACTAATTGTAAGTATTTATTTAGTTTTTCGTTGACTTGTGCACGCATTTGCTTCACTTCATCAAGCTCTAAATCACGATCGATGGTGGCATACATTTCTTCCGGAATTTCATATCTTCTAAAATATTGAAATCAAAAGGTGCATTAATTATTAAATTGCATGCATTTGAAGGCTGAAAATGCTTTTTTTCTGTATTTTCTTCAATAGATCTCGGAACCACCTCCAATATATATCTATGATTTCCTGATTCAAATTGTTCTGTGGTGTGATTTCGGAGATATCCAAAATTTAATCAAACATTGGTGGTGAAATTGGTTCATAGAAAAGGTGGTTTTGTTCAGGATTTTCATCGATGATTTCTTAACCAGTTATTTCCTGGTTCAAATTGCTTTGTAGTCTGGTTTCGGAGATATCCAAAATTTCATCAAACATTGGTGGTGAAATTGGTTCATAGAAAGGGTGGTTTTGTCCAGGATTTTCTTCGATGATTTCTTGACAAGTTATTTCCTGGTTCAAATTGCTTTGTAGTGTGGTTTCGGAGATATCCAAAATTTCTTCCAAATCATTAGACCTTGGTGGTGAAATTGTTTCATAAAAAGGTTGATAATCCATAACACTTATTTTACCACTATTGGATACAATTACTTGTACTAAATTTATTTTTGGCTTTAAAAGGGTTTTTAAAGTTTTGATATTTGGTTTCCCCATTTGATGAAAGCGTAAAGATGATGGTCAACTAAAATTTCATGGCTTTGGATTTCATTTTATATGTTGCTTTAAATAATTTTAATGAACGTTAACTAATCGAAATGAGGGTGAATATGAGAAAGCGTTTTTGGTGTTGCTTTTTTTTGCTGTAATTTTCAGAATGGGGGTTTGGGCATAACCGAAAATAGCTTCAATGTCTTATCTAAGTGGATTTAGATAACTTTGATTTATAAGTTTAAGTTCATTTTTCAAAATATTTCTTCAAATAGTGTTTTATTTTTTCGACAACTTGCTAAAAATCTAGTGTCAATAGTTGCTCCTAGTTGATAATATTATTAAATTCAAAGTAATCGACATTTTAATGTAATATATATTCTTAGTAACATGTTTTCTTGAACCGTCAACTATATTCTTAAATATGGGTTTCTTGGGATTTAGGTTCTGATTTTTATTAAAGGGCCATAATATTTGTTATATGGCTATATTAAAACGTTTCGACTCAATTTCGGCCTTCATCAGTTATCTACAACAGTGATTTATAGATTTAAATTCTTTGAAAAAGCGTAATTGGTTGCAGTTTGTCGGGAATACCAGTAACACACAATAATTGAAAGGATCTTCAGATCAGATAAAATTGGTTGTCCATTTCTAGATGACAATAAAATAATACATTCATAAACAGTAAAACAACGAAACAACACAATTCATGGACAGGTACACATTGATATATAAAATAGGTATACTGAATTTGTACGGTGACTAATTGTTATTTCGATAAGGACGTGGTTCAGATTAGGTACGTTTTTTCGGGTTTTCATAATGAATAAACAAATGGAATGCGATATTTATTTATGTATTGTGTTTGATTTATCTTTTTACTTGATAAGGTTGAAATAAACTTTATTTAATTGCTGCATGTCTGTCTTGTCATTAACACAAAGTTCATTTTTCTTGATAAAAATCATTTCCAAAAATTGTCTTTTACGTTGGTTTGGTTCTGTTACGCATTATTAATAATATATTTCTAATAGCATCAATGTCTTATCTAACATGATTGATTAATTACTTTTGTCTTAGAATGTTACATTAATTGAAAACTTTAAACTAGATGTACTTTTGATTTGACTGTATTATAAAAATCAATAAAATCATATTCTCTACCCTTTTCATCGTTTGGACGATTAACGAGTGGTAAAAATTTCATTCAAATTCAAATTCAAATTAAAATTCAAATTCAAATTCAAATCCATATATTTCATAAGAGTTGTATTACAACTATTGAAATTTGTCAAATCACTTAACTAACTAGAAAGAAGAAAATATACTAGGTAACAAAACACAATTATAAAAAATCCCTAAAAACACTCAGATACAAAAGTAACAACCTTAATACTAATTCAGATCTCGCGAGAAAAACTCAGACAGAGAGTAAAATGCATACTTTTTTAAAATTTTCTTTAATTTGACCTTAAAGGTAAGCAAGTTTAAGTCCTCCGTTTTTAAACTGCTCGGTAGGTGGTTATAAATTCTTACAGAAGTAATAAAAGGTCCACGATTCACTTGTGCTAAATTAAAGGCTGGAATATACAGTTTGTCAGAATTTCTAGTTATATAATAGTTAATATCGCCATACGTTTTAAAGTTTTTTAAGTGTTTCTTGACATAACAGGCTGCCTCTAATATGTACATATTAAATAAGGTTAAAATGCCACTCTGAACAAAAATGTCTCTACAAGACTCCTGTGGCCCCAAACCATAATCCAGCATATGGTATATCAAATGTACATTTTCGTAGTGACTAAATGCCATCACATTGGCAAAATTCCCATATGTTATTAACCTCGTTAAGCCCCCTTTCTTTTGTTCCGGTGTGGTGAATTTTATTTCGAAGGGGTGACTGATTCATGATTCACCATTTTGTAATATTTCAGAGAAAGAAATATTAAAACCGATTGTTCTACCTACATTATAGAAAATTATAAGATATTGTTTACAATATTTTTTGCGCATTGTGATTTTATTACTATATTACAAATGTCTCAAAATCGTTAAAAATTATTTGTGGCTTTATATAGGATTGTAAAGCTACTATATGAAACAAAATTTATTAGTTCTTGATTGAATATAAATTGTCTATTATAATTCATGTTTTAAAGGTTGAAAGCTTAAATTATTAGTAGTTAACTCAGATAATGTCTTTTTTACATAAAACACAATTAATTTACGAGCATGGTGCACCATCTAACATCGGAATCGGGTCACGCGGATGAACATTTATTTTATTAGGTAGTTTAATAGTAGCAATTTGAAATTTTCGCTTGAAAAATCGGACAGCAACTTTTCTCAATTTATGTGGAATATCACTACATTTATAAACGCACAACTATTCATTTCATTAATAAAATATTAAATTAGTTTATATTTTTTGACACTTATTTAAAAATCCGATGAAATTGGTGAGTATTTTTGATATGTTATGCTGAACAAAGCTTTGGTATATATTTTTTCTTCGTCTTTTAATTTCCATTTGCCCGTATTTGTCAAATTTGGTGGAGGGCAACAGAGCATTGGAATTTTTAAAACATAGAGTTAAGGATCATAAGTTTTATTAAACCCTTCATCCTCCGAGAGACTTACCGGAACTGACGAAATTTTTCACATTTTCATTGTTTTTCTTTATTACTTCACTTTTATGAATGTTTGATCTTAAATGGGAGCTAAGTTTCATTTTTTTTGATGTATCATGTGTTACAGTCTTTGCATTGCGAAAGGATAAGTTTGGGTATTGGAAAATGCACTATACTATCATCTAGTTTGGGTTTCTTTACTGGTTGATCACTTAGCAAAAATTCTGCTTCTCTTTTTTGCGTCTTTATACAGGTAACTGCACATCATAACAGGATGGACGAAAAGGACATGATTGCTTTTTATGTCTATATAGATCTCTTAAGAACTTATTACAATCACTGCATTGAAAGATAATCAGTAGTTACTCTGAGCGCATGTCTGTCTGTCTGCCTGTCTGTTTTGCTGTATTTGCTCTCTGTTTTGCTGTATTTGCTTGTCACAGTCTTTACATCGCGAAATGATAGGTTTGGGTATTGGAAAATGCACTACGCTATCATCTAGTTTAGGTTTCTTTACTGGTTGATCACTTAGCTGAACATCTGCTTTTCTCTTTTTTTGCATCTTTATAAACAGGTAACTCACATCATAACAGGATAGTCGAAAAAAACATGATTGCTTTTTATGTCTATATAGATTTGGTAAAAAACTTATTACAATCACTGCATTGGAACATCATCAGTAGTTACTCTGAGCGCATGTCTGTCTGTCTGTCTGTCGGTCTGTCTGTGTCTTTCTGTCTGTTTTGCTCTCTGTTTTGCTGTATTTGCTATCTGTTTTGCTGTATTTGCTTGTCACTGTCTTTACATCGCGAAATGATAAGTTTGGGTATTGGAAAATGCACTTACACTGTTATCTAGTTTAGGTTTCTTTACTGGTAGATCACTTAGCTGAACATCTGCTTTTCTCTTTTTTGCATCTTTATAAATAGGTAACTGCACATTATAACAGGATGGTCGAAAAGGGCATGATTGCTTTTTTGTCTATATAGATTTGGTAAAAAACTTATTACAATCACTGCATTGAAACATCATCAGTATTTACTCTGAGCGCATGTCTGTCTGTGTCTGTCTGTCTGTTTTGCTGTATTTGCTCTCTGTTTTGCCGTATTTGCTTGTCACAGTATTTACATCGCCAAATGATCAGTTTGAGTATTGGAAAATGCACTACACTATCATCTAGTTTAGGTTTCTTTACTGGTTGATCACTTAGCTGAACATCTGCTTTTTCTCTTTTTTGCATCTTTATAACAGGGTGGACGAAAAGGACATGATTGCTTTTTATATCTATATAGATTTGGTAAAGAACTTATTACAATCACTACATTGAAACATCATCTGTAGTTACTCTGAGCGCATGTCTGTCTGTCTGTCTGTCTCTGTCTATCTGTCTGTTTTGTTGTATTTGCTCTCTGTTTTACTGTATTTGCTCTCTGTTTTGCTGTATTTGCTCTCTGTTTTGCTGTTTTTTTTCTGTTTGTATGTCTGTGTCTGTGTCTGTTTTGCGTCCTATACAGTTAAGAGTTTTCAGCAGGAGACTTCTCTCCTTTATTATTCAAGTTTTGAAGGTTTAATTAGAAATAAAAGTTGTACATTTTTTTCCTAAAAATTTATTTGAATACTTAATTATTGATATTTAACTTAGATAATGTCTTATTACATAATACACAATTACTCTGGGAGCTTGGAGGACCATCTATTTCAGTGCGCCAATCAGGTCTGTTGTAATGAAGAAAGCAAGGCAATTTTATTTGCAGGTTAAAGTTGGCTTTATATGCACTTGGCAATTCCACAAATATTTAATAGTTCGAGAGGGTTTGCATTCTCGATTAAGTAATCCAACGGAATAATGTTCAGTTCTTCAGAGGTAAATTCTATTAATTGTCTCTCTCCGTTTACATGAGATAAAAAAATATATTAACACCAGGGCTCTTTGAAATTTTTGGCTTATTAAATATGAATATTTTTCGGTATTAGTTCGTTTTCATTTGCAATAAGATTATATTCTTTAACGGAAATTTCGAACGATCCCTCAAAATAGGTACATTGGCTGAAAGATTGACGCATAAGCGTACTGTCGCGCATATTTACTGTGTTTATTGGTAATGTTTCTTCATATTTTCGTTTAGTATTCAAAAACAGCATTTCTTTTGGAATCTCAAATTTTTCAGAACTTACAGGAGCGAACAGCTTTTGTAAATCTTTATGGCTATTATTTGTTACCAAAGTATCTGGTATGAGTTAAATCAAACATATCTGAGTTCAATGGACAGTTACATAGTTTTTCTTGAATACTGCCTGTGCAGACCTTTACTTTGGCAAGATCGTCTGTAGAATATTTTTTTTCGTCCATGTTTGAGACCACGGGCTTAGGCAAATGATAGCTAAAATCTGGTTTCCTTTGAGTATTAAATATATTCTTCTCATCTATCTATATTCATATTTTCCCCCATGAGATATATCAATTTTAGCTCGCTGATTCTGTCTCGCTTACCAACTGGCAATTGGTCTGAGAAATATTAGAATAGATGTATTTTTTCCAATACATGTACAGCTTCTTCCTGTTTTTGATAGAATTTTTTATTCCTATTGTTTGTAGAGTTGTCAACTCCAAGATTTCTTAAATAGGGATGTTGCATATAAAAAATAGGCACATTCCTAATAAAATCGAGACCTAAAGTAAAGAGTTGAAAGTTTGCTGTGCACAACTTTTGAATGCCGGGAGGATTTTTTAATGAGAATATAGAATATAGTCAAGAATAAATTTTATTCGAATTTAAAAAAAATACATTTAGACGGCACAATAGGACATAGTAAAGAAAGTAAAATAACCGAATGAATATAGAATAGAATATCATACCTAGTATGTACCTACATATGTAACATGAAAACATAACAATCATATCATTGAGAAACAACTAAAAGGCTACTTCTTATAAATTCTAATTCGGTGTAGATAACATATTACAAAGGAAATTTATTCCTATGCAATGTAAAAGATAACATTTTGTTTTATAACTAAGAACTAACAACTAAAAAATATATTCTATTGCGTTATTTTAAGGGGGTATTTTTTTGGCTTTTTGCCAAAGTCAGCTTTGATTTATTGCTAAGCGCGTACTTGTAAGATTCTCTACAAGTCTGTGTAAAATTAACTTTTATTTGTAACTCACTTTTAATATACCTCAAGTTTCCTTTTATATAAAGAGTGAATATAAAACGGGTGTATCTTGTAGATTCTAGATTGAAAATCGGGACATTTGGCGTCCCGTCATAGGTCTTGGCGGGACCTAATAAAATGGCCCAAAAATCGGGACGACCCGCGAAAAGGGGCAACCAACCCTAGTTTGGCACAACAGGGAAACAACAGATTTTTTATCAAAATATGATCCGCGGAGCAGATCTGTATTATTAAGACCATTTGCTGCCAATGCTTTTTGAAATTGGGAACGACGATCGTCTTTTTCAATAGTAAAAATGAGGTCATTTTTATATAGAAGGTGGTTTTAAAAATGCTTGGGAGGGGGGGGGGGCATTAAACTTTGGTACCACTAAAAGCTTTCTACATTATCTTTTAATAATTGTACCAAGTTTCGTCAACGCAACTCAAAGCGGACAGTGTCCACACTTGTCTTAATCTTGACAAAAAAGTAAACAAAGGGTATTTTTTAATATATATGGTGTTTTTAAGAATACTTGGACGGGGGGGGGGGGGGTATTGAACTTTGGTACCACCAGAAGCTTTCTGCATTATCCCTTAACAATTGTGTCAAGTTTCGTCAACGCAACTCAAGGCGGACAGTGTCCACACTTGCCTTAATCTTGACAAAACAGTAAGCATAGGGTATTTTTTAATAAATAAGGTGTTTTTAAAAATACTTGGACCGGGGGCATTGAACTTTGGTACCACCAAAAGTTTTCTACATTATTCCTTAATAATTGTACAAAGTTTCGTCAACGCAACTCAAAGCGAACAGTGTCCACACTTGTCTTAATCTTGACAAAACAGTAAACATAAGGTATTTTTTAATATATAAGGCGTTTTTAAAAATACTTGGACCGGGGGGCATTGAACTTTGGTACCACCAAAAGCTTTCTACATTATCGAGAAATAATTGTACAAAATTTCGTCAACGCAACTTAAAGCGGACAGTGTCCACACTTGTCTAAATTTTGGCAAAGCAGTAAAAATAAGGTATTTTTTAATATAAAAGGTGTTTTTAAAAATACTTGGACGTGGGGCATTGAGCTTTGGTGCCACCAAAAGCTTTCTACGTTACCCCTAAATAATTATACCAAGTTTCGTCAAGGCAACTCAAAGCGGACAGTGTTCACACTTGTCTCCTGGCAAAACGGTAAAATTTGAATATTTTTTATATAAAAGGTGTTTTTAGAAATACTTGGACCGGGGGTCATTGAGCTTTGGTACCACCAAAGGCTTCTATATTACCTAAGAATAATTTTACGTAATTTTATAAACGCAATGTGGACAGTGTCCACACTTCTTTGAGATATATTATATTATTCAGAAAATATTGCATTTTTTTATTTGAGATATAAGAAAATTACTTGGACTGGTACCATCAAAGACGTTTGACATATATAGTCAATATTTTTACCATTTCCCATCACCAAAAAAAATATTTTTAAAATAGATTCATTATGTTATCAGTTTCTGGCCTGCCATTGCTAGTACGCCCGCGACACTTTTATGGCTGAGATTCTATGGATAACATCACTCTAACATCTTTTAACACCCATCCAATCATTGCGGGATTTTCATACACAAGTTCTGGTAAATGACTAGAATACCATAATTGATAAATACACAAATATACATACATATATACAAATGTTTGAGATTGTTGTTAGAAGCAGTGCCGGCGCCAGGGGAGGGCCGTTTTTTTCACAGTTGAATACAATATATTATTTAAAAAATAATTTTATAATACTCCGTTTATAAATCGTTTTTTTATATGTAACTGTTGTCCGAATGATACCCTTGCGGAATGAAAGGGCAATACAGTGAAATTCGAACACTCCAGAATTTTAGATTTAAATTCCCGTGCAGCGTTTGTACCATGCGCTGCGCACACTCTGAATTTGGCCGTAAACGATGCACCAAAATCTCCACTTCTTATCAACAGTGTCAATGCTATATAGATTTTATTTGCTGCATCCACTCAGCGATGGGCAATCTTAATAAACAAAGTACAACATCTAACCCGAATTTAATCGAATTAATCTTTACTTGATGGAGATCCATAACTAAGAACCACTTAAATAAGTAAACCACAGATTTCCACTAACTTTATTTAAACATGACACGTGTTTCGACGGTAACGTCTTTTTCAAATGTGAATAGTTACACTAAAATAATACTATGCTAAAATTATATAGTTCAGCTGTTGCAGGTAAATTACAAAAAATAATCTTGACCCAGGCGCCTTATGAATAGGAAAGGAAACAAGTTAACAATTTCTAGGAAAGGTTTAATAACGGAGAAAACCCAAAATCAGTTTGTTCGTTAAGTAATATATTCAATTTTTTTGTATTTATTGATTTCCATAATTTCTAACAGATTTAATTTTTTACCTTTATTTTCAATATGTAAAACATTGAAATCATTATTGAAAATGTGGTTTTCATTATTTAAATGACAAGCATAGTTAGAAGTATCCTTGCCATTAATGAAACAAGACTGGAAGACTCAGTACAACAAGAGGGATATTTTAAACATGTATTTGAAGGTAATACATATGGAACTAACAAGATTAGGGTTCTTATTGGTGATAATATCAACAAAAAATTCATAATTCAAAGCGATAAGTTACGTAGATTAAAATTTAAAGGTAAAGAAACAAACAATGATATCAATAATTCTAAAGTTTATTCAGATCATCAATTTTATAATAGATTTGCTAATTTTACTGAGGTTAGTTTTAATACCTCTGAAATTAATATCCTAAATAAAGGATTTAACCATAACTTAAGTAACAATAATATCAATACTAAGTATCAACTAGGGGTAGAATGTGAATTAATTTCTTCTAATTTACATTTATCTAATTTAGATAAATATTTATTAGCTAATACCATAACTTCATATAAACAAGGATATTATAATTATGATTCCCAATTAATTAAATCCATAAATAAGAAATCTGTTGACTCAGACATTATTTTTACTAGAGCCGACAAAGGAAAAACTATAATAGCTTTAAACAAATTAGACTACATTAATAAAACTTTAAATTTTTTAAATCCAGAGAAATATATACAAATTAATTCGGATCCTACATTACACTATCAGAAACTTGTAAAAGAAGTTAGCATTTTTTCGGATTACGTTAAATCTAACCTTGTGTTAATGAACCCACAAATACCTAAATTATATTCTTTAATCAAATTACATAAACAGGATATGCCTATTCGGCCTGTAGTTTCGTATTGTTACGGCTAGCCTAACAACCATCCGAACGTTTTTGTGCTACCCTATAGAACTTGCCTTGTAGCGTACCGTGTTTATGTATGAGTCATCGCCGCCCGGCCGGCTGCGAAGATTCAGGTTCGCTGGAATTATCTCGATGGCCTCGTCGAGATCATATAGAGTGGCGTCGGAATACTTCCCGAATATTCGTGATAGTTTTAAGATTATATATAAGCAGACCTAAGGCGAATGTTAGTCAGTCCGTTAGTCAGAGTTCAGTTCAGTTAATCATTGAGTATTGAATAGATATTAGTGGTAAAGTTATAAGACTAGTTTAGAGTGTTGAATTGTATACAGTGGTAGTGAATAAAGAGCGTATTAGTTGAAAATAGCAAAGTTGTAATTCTGTTAAGAACCCACGGGAAAAACGTAACAGTATTTTACAGCCCCTGCTGTTAAACTTTCTGAAGAATTAATTCACATTGTAGGTAAACATTGCAATTTCAAATCTAAATATTCGATTAAAAATAGTTATGACCAGCGTTACCGTTTTAGTACATTTGTACTAAATTTAGTACATTTTTTACGTGTAAGTACAATAGTACATTTTATAGGGATATTGATAAAATTTAGTACATTTCACACGAGCGCAGCGAGCGCTCAAGAACTGAATTTCATTCATGCAGCAGGACCATCTATTATAATAATAGATAACGGCTGAAAGTTAAGCTGGCTTTGTTTGAATGAAGAAACAATAGGAATCTTTACAGGAACCTTTAACTTTAAACTCTTCTGCCTCCGTCACACGGATCGCTGGTAATTCCCTGCCGGCCGTAGAAATCACAAGCGTCTAACAATAGAGGCAAATTTTCGATGCGATACCATACATGCGCAATGGTGAAACAAGAATAATAGGTATTATTATGGCTTTGCATGTTAGCTACGTACGGGGTCACAATCAACAAGAACTAACCAAAACTAACACAACCTTTACACAAAACATCTCTCCCTAACGTAGGAGGGGGGGGGGGAGGGGCGGGAATCGAACCCGCAGCGCAGAAACGACAGACAAACACTCTGTCTGCTACACTACAGTACTGAAGGAGTTTCGCTAAAACGTAAAGACATGGATAATTCCGATAATTCGGCCATATTACGCATGCACGGTATTGCATCGAAAATTTGGCCCCTATCGCTAGACGCTTTTCAGAAATCCCCGGGCGTCTGCTTTAAACATATTTTATTTTCAGTTAGCTTAGATGTTGCTGTTAGTTAGCGTTTATTTATCTTGCCTCTTGTGTTTCAGATGATTATTTTAAGTTAAGAATTTTGTTTTGTATAACGTTAGATTGTTTCTTGTTTTTGGGTTTAAAAATATATGTATTCGTAATTATAAAGGACCTGTAAGTTTCATTTCTATACAATTAATTAACCTACAAAATACACTTTGTCAACGAAAGCGAGCTTACAGCTTTTAATTGGCAATAAAAAACAAAAGGGTCTAGCCATAAGGGGCCAAATTTTCGATGCGATACCGTGCATGCGTAATACGACCGAAATATCGGAATTACCCAGGTCTTTACGTTCTAGCGAAATTCCTTCAACGCCTCGGTGGTGTAGTAGGCAGAGTGTTTGCCTGTCATTTCTGCGCTGCGAGTTCGATTCCCGTCGGTCGCGACAGATGTTTGTTTATCTATTTTTAAAATTATGTTTGTTTGTTAGTAATTTACTTTTTTTTTTTGGGTTAGCATTAAGTTAGTTTTGGTTAGTTCTCGTTGTTTGGGTTAGTCATAATAATGCCTATTATTCTTGTTTCGCCATTGCGCATGCACGGTATCGCATCGAAAATTTGACCCCTATGGCTAGACGCTTGTTAAAAAAACTGTTTAGTACAATTTAGTACATTTTCGAGATATTTGTAAGTACATTGGTAAAATCGTCTGCGGTAACACTGGTTATGACCTAGTGAATAAGTAAAAATGTTACTTTACCATCTAACTCTAAACTTATTTCTTTTGATGTTAAAAATTTATTTCCTAGTGTACCTCCGATTGAAGTGTTAGAATTAATTAAAATTATGTTAGATAAGAACCATATTAATGACATAATAAAACAGGATATTTTAAATTGCTTGTCATTATGTTTACATCAAAATTATTTTGAATTTAACGATAAGATTTACACATGTTTCGAAGGTTTAATAATGGGTAATCCACTTAGTCCTATTTTAGCTGAAATCTTTATGGATAATTTAGAAAAATCAATACATGAACACCATCTTAGCAAATATTGCTTATATTGGTATCAGTGTTACCAGATCTACTATTTTTATAGTAGATCTACTATTTTTGACCTTTGGCTACTATTCTACTTTCTTAAAGGTAAATTCTACTATTATTTAGAGAAAAACAGAATACTTGAATAAATATCCTAAAACTACAAGAAAAAATTTAACAGAAATCTTAAAATTCTAACATAATATCTGAATTATTTTTGTGAAGTGGAATTGCGTTGCTATTTTTAAGCAGTTTTAAAAGATGGCACCACCATCACTAGTTTTATATATACATATAAGGGATTCACCGGCTCGTTCTTTGAATCGTTTAAATGTCATTAGCATTTTACTTACGACTTGTCACTTGTGTGTCTGTGTCGGCGTGTTTACTCAAACCCGACGGAATAACAGGTGTTATTAGTTTACTGTTAGTGGTATTAGTTCTGCTTTACTTCAGTTTTACCATGAATAGGTGTGTTTATTTTTAAAACTAGACAGTGAATTTGTAATCTACTATTTTTTTAATCAATCTACTATTTTTTTTACATCAATCTACTACCTAACTGTAAAACTGATCTGGCAACACTGATTGGTATCGATATGTCGATGACATTTTAGTTTGTTTTAATGGGACGTCAAGACAATTAGACATTTTCTTAGAATTTATTAACACATTACGTCCCAATATTAAATTTACAGTAGAATTGGAACAGGAACACTCTATTAATTTTTTAGACCTCAAAATTTCAAATGTAAACAATAAACATACCTTTGACATCTATCGCAAACCATCTTATACGGATATATTTATTCACAACTCATCTAACCATCCGTACAATCAAAAAATGGCAGCATTTAATAGTTTTATACATAGACTAAATAACATTCCGTTGTCTGAAGATAATTACAATAAAGAGATTAATATAATCAAACAAATTGCTGTGAATAATGGTTATAAGGCTAATAGTGTTGATAATTTAATTAAAAATTACGATACCAAAAAAGCTTTAGAATTGGTGTACCCAAAAATTAATAATAATGAACTTAACAATTATCAAATTTTAACACACACAGGAAAGTTAACACAAAAAATATCACAGTATATAAAAAATAAAAATATGAATGCCAAAATTGCCTTTAATACTAACAATAAAATTAGTAAGTTCATTAAATATAACAAATCCCCTACACCTAAAAGTAAGAAAAATGGTGTCTATAAATTAAATTGTGGTTCGTGTCCCAAAGTATATATTGGTCAAACTGGTAGACCTTTTGAAAAGAGAATTAAAGAACACCAGTCTTGTTTCATTAATGGCAAGGATACTTCTAACTATGCTTGTCATTTAATTTTCAATAATGATTTCAATGTTCTACATATTGAAAATAAAGGTAAAAAATTAAATCTGTTAGAAATTATGGAAATCAATAAATATAAAAAATTGAATATATTACTTAACGAACAAACTGATTTTGGGTTTTTTCCGTTATTAAACCTTTCCTAGAAATTGTTAACTTGTTTCCTTTGCTAATCATAAGGCGCCTGGGTCAAGATTATTTTTTTAATTTACCTGCAACAGCTGAACTATATAATTTTAGCATATTATTATTTTAGTGTAACTATTCACATTTGAAAAAGACGTTACCGTCGAAACACGTGTCATGTTTAAATAAAGTTAGTGGAAATCTTTAAGTGGTTTACTTCTTTCAGTGGTTCTTAACATCTAACCCTAAAACCCCTCAGTGAAACCAGGTGGGAGAGCCGTGTGGATTCAATAAAGGCTTTGAAATACCAAATAGGCGAAATATACGATGCCTTGGTCGAAATCTCAAATAGAAATGCCGTTGAAGTGAGTGTTAGGAACAAAGCTGATGCTCTGGCAAAGAAAATTAAATCTTTCAGTTTATGCGTATGTGTCATCATATGGTATAAGATCCTAAATAACGTAAATACGGTTAGGAAAATGTTACAAGATCCTGCAATAAATGTGACGGATTCAGGCAAGACTCTTGCAAAGTTGCTGAATCACTTCAAAGGGCTTAGAAGTGACGAAGCTTTCGAAGGTTTCTTGGTTGATGCTACTCCTTGCTACTCTTGAGCTCGACCAAGAAAATGGCAATTTACTTACCTTGTGCAGATGAGCCTATCTTAGATGCAAAAATAAAATTTCAAATATTTTTTGTTGTGCTGGACACAACCATTCAAGCAATTGAAAAGAGGTTTGATCTCTTGGAAATCCATTTAGATCAGTTTTCTTTTCTATACGATATATCTCTTCTTGAAGACGTTTCGAAAGAAGATCTCATGAAACATTGCATGGATTTGGAAATCTACCTCACTGACGGTGAAAAGAAAGATATATTTGGCATCGAATTAAAAGACGAAATTTTCTCTTTGAGAGCTATTGCCTTCGATTTAAATTCGCCACTAGCTACCTTCAAATTTCAAATATATATAGCTGCACATGATCTGGAGGCAACCATGCCAAACCTATTTGTTGCCTTCCAGATACTGCTAACTCTTCCAGTACCAGTGGCTAGTGGCGAAAGGAGCTTTTCGAAACTCCAGGTTATCGAAAACTATTTGCGAACGCCTATGTTACAGGAGAGGCTAAACTCTTTATCTTTGATTTCAATAGAGCATGATATTGCAGCTCAGTTAGACTATAGCGATATTATTTGACGCTTTGCAGAAAAAAAAACGACAAGGAGGTATCATTGGATTTTGTATAAGTACTGTTGCTGTTTGTATATTACTTTTAAGTGATATGTATAAAAAACGATTTTTGAAATATTTGCATTTTTATTCTCATATTAAACTGGTGAGGGGGGCGGCCATTTGGTGGCTTTGCCTTACCGGGCCAAATGTGTGGCGCCAGCCCTGTTAGAAGGAATCTTATTTCGTTTAAGTTTTTAATGCGCCTATCTTTGTTTTTATACAGCAAAAAAAGTAAATTTGCTGGCAACATCCATGGCGTCATCTTCGGATAACATCGGAAGCATTTCTAGCTTTGGAAGACGCGTGAAAAGCGGCTTTTTTGCATATTCTATATAATGCACTCGTGTTATCACAACCACTTAAACAGTGGATGGCTAATAGGTTTTTGATTATTAGAGTGCCAAGTTTCTTCACTATATCGGTGGATGGCCACAAAGCGTACCAGCCACCAGTCACCTTAAAATCAACAACATTTGTGTCGCCACAATTGGACCTTTCATCATTTTAAAGAGAATGAGTTGTGTATGTATCAAAAACCACTGTAATGCTTTTTGCACCATGTTTCCCTCCATTGCTCAATTTTTTTGTTAATATCAGATTCCCCAAATCGTTGAAAGTTGAAAACGTAGATGACTTTAACTCCTGAATAAGTAGGTACCATGCCATCAATAAAATACGAATCTATTGGTGGACACACCAATAAAGGATTAGTAAATGACTCTAACTTTTTCGAAATGTCAGATTTTGTTGATTTGCGCATTGCTTCATAAGCCAGGACAGAGGAAAGTTCGTAAGATAAAATGTTTGACAAATCCATCTCATCGTCCGTCTCATCATCCTCGCTGTACCATCTACACTCCCCCTCCTCTGCAATTCTCAGCAGTCAGGTGCGGTCTAAGACTAGAGTGCCCTGTGTAGAATCCTACCTTCCTAGGTAGCCACAAGAACCCCCTGGTGAGACTCTTCGCTGGCCCATGTATCATGAGTCTTGTCTGTCTCATCCCCGGAGCCGTCCGCCATTCCTCTTCGGTTCGACCCTCCGTCCAGGCACGGCCACCTATACGACAAGGCCAGGAAGCAGGCGGTTTTAGGCAAGGATGGGATGAGATCAGCATTTAAAGATCCTTTACAGGCGTAGCCGACTATATCAAAATCGGCCTCCCCTATTGGTCGATCCATCTCGTATTACAATATGTTTTCGTGATGCAATCAATTTGTCGCAAGAGCTCTCTTGGTGTAGAGGTTTAGACAGTTGGGTTCCACCTGGAAGGCACGGGTTCGAACCCCCTTGCTGTTTTTTTTTTAAGATTATGTTTCCAAACAGTTTTTTTCTTGATTTTGGGTATGCCTTGGGTTAGATTGGGTTAGCACCTGGTTAGTTTCCTTTTCTTGAGCCCCGTCGCGAGCGGAGGGCCATGCGGATCGACCAATAGGAGAGGCCGATTTAGATATAGTCGGCTACGCGTGTAAAGAATCTTAAAATGCGAGTTATCCATTATATATTTTTTTAAGTATATGGAGTTATCACACCACGTCGACCAAATTGATGGTCGACTTATTTGTTTACATTATATTTTTCACTCGGTTTTTCATTTATTTAATTATTTTATAACGTGTAGATAGTATAATTATATTTCGTAAAGGTTTCTTGTGGGAGATTACAAGTTACAAGTATGCAACCTGTATGTCCTTCATATTTGAGTAAAGTTGATGAAGAGAATGTCCACACTAAACGCTAGTGATGGGCATAATCGGATTATTTCAATAACCGGATTATTGAATTATGAATTATTTCAATAACCGAATTACCATAATTCGAATTATATAATTCGTAATTTTTAATTTATTTTGCAACATGCATCGAATGATTCAGAAGCGTTTGGAGACGACTTATGAGTTATGGCACAAGACCTTATTCTTGTGCTTATGAACTGCCGCGGCATAATTCAGAACCTGATGGAAGTTTTCATGTATAATTTCTACTACGCAGATAAAAATTAATAAGAGTTAAAGCTTGCACTGCTTACAGAAACGTGAAAATTAAAAGCACAGCACCAAAAGTAACCAAAACAAAATATTATAATATATATTTTTTTAATTCTGAATACTGATGCAAATCTATCAATTGCTAGTTAATTTGGTTTAGTTTACCTTACTTTAGTTCAAATTTATTTGTACAAACCCTCCTTAAACAGTCAAATAAGACAGCACACATACACACACATACAAAACTCAAAACTTCAAAAGAAAAGCAAAGCACAACGTTTTCTTTGGGAATAGCGTGGAGCAAAGTCATGTTTTAATTGTGTATTTTGTACTAAAATTGGGTTAGGCCCGTTGATAAATAAATAAAATAAATAAAAAAACAAGCCGGTTACCGTCATCGATTGATGAATTACGATTATTACGAATTACGATGCAGCGTAAGTTTACGCCGTCACCGGTCACTCGATTGTTTATCGCAAAAAGTGCGTGTTTTGAATTCCGATTATAATCCGAATTACCAACTTTCATAATCGGATTATACCGATTATATAAATAACCGGATTATCGATTATTTTAATTCGAATTATGCCCATCACTACTAAACGCAGAAAGATCAGATTGAATGTCGAGAAATGGAAAGGGGCTTTTGCTGAAAGTTTGGATAGGGCAACTCCTTACCACGAAATGAAGCAATATCTTTTACTGCGCTACATGAAGCTGATATCAAGATTAATGAACTTGAGGATGGATAGTTGAAAGGAAAAAGAAACTTGTCCTTTTTCTATTTAAATGAACCAGCTGAAGGGTACCCAAGTGTGCAAATGTCTGTGTTTCTGTCAGGTCAGAAGACTTGAAGTGTTTGTGGGCAATTTGTTCCTTAAAAAAACATTGTGTTCAGACAAGACTGTTATAATATAAAACTACCAGTGCAGGCCGAGTATATTAAGGACTTTAGATAAAGTGCTTCATGAAGCCAAAATATTTTTGATTGACAATAAAAATGAAGATGATATAACATCAACTATAGAACTGTAACTCTACTAAACAATTGTATGTTGTATTTGTATGTGTGAGTGGGCCCAAATGGGGCCCTCCACTGCGACCCATGCCTATTGTAGCTCACATCTGTAGATTCCAATAGGTCAGAGGCTTAATCCATTTCATGAAATCGAATAGCTGTCTGAGGGTGGATAGTTTGTCTGGTTCTTTCCATTGCCGGACAGTAGCATAAAACATGCTCCATTGTTTCTTCGCCCTCCAAGCACAAGCGGCATCATGTTTCTTCGGAAAGCCCTATCTTGTTCATGTGGCTAACTAACTAGTTACGTACTTGTATTTTTACTAAAATGGCTTGCATGAAGAGAAGACTAGGAATTCAACAGTGTCTGTCTAGAACAGCATAGTAAAATTGAGCTGCTACAAAACCTTCGGTTTGCTTTTATTGTCGCAATACTTATTGGTTCATACAACTGCTTTGCATTTTATACAACATAGAAAAATCACTGCGTTTTGTATTTATATATGTGATATTTGTTTTACTTAACATGACTTAAGCTAATTATTCATTTTATTGTATCATGTATTCTGTTATTGCTACTTAAAAAGATTGTGCTTGAGTAGGTACTGAATAGGTGAACTAACTAAAAAAACCATACACTCTATATTATTATACCTTTTACTTTTTGTAACTTGCTTTACTCTGAGAAATCTACTTGAATAATTATACGTAAAATACTGCCTTTTGCAACTGCTTTGATCTTGGGCTACATATTTCATTTAACTGTAATCACATTTGTTATTAACTAACCACATAGTTTATATTATTAATACATACATATTATCAAAAATGGAAATTATAAGCCAACAAGCATAATACAAAACAATTATGTTATTCAGATATTCCGTTCATCTACTACTCGTAACTTTAGTTTATCCCTATCTTTGATATGATTTTTATTTCATTTCTATATTTCTCATATTTATTTTTATAATTAATAAACTTGTGTCCAGTTTTACCATATTGTCTTATTTTAAGATTAATAAGGAAGCAAAGGTCCTATTAGGTAGTAGAAGGGGCCAGATCAAGGTAAGGCCAGAGACAATGAATCTCTGGTAACGTGATGGTAATTTAGATGAGCAAAAAATTAATCAAAACATACATCAAAATAATTCCCCTTTAATTTAAAGCCCCTCGACCCCTATCAAACAAAATAATTACCCTCAAAAACCAAAAAATAATTTACACTCATTACGGTTTGTTTACAATACAGTGTGTCCAAAAAAGTATGCAACATATGGGAAACTTCTTTATTATTGGATTCTCAGAAAATTTTATTCTTGATAAAAGTTGGTGCTTACCCTAAAACAGTAAACGAGTATTTCAAATTTTACGTACTGCGTTTAGTGCGGACGCAAATGTCATTTTTCCGAAATCGCGTCAAGAGTAAAGTACCTTAATTTATAAAGATACAGCAAAATCTTATAAGGAAAAGTTCTTCAAGATTAAAAAAGTAATCTAAATATGAAATTTGAGTTAAGTACATCAATTTTTAATTTCTCTTTTTTTTTCTCGATTTTTTTCTCCAACGTTACGCCATCGGTGAATGCTTTGTTCTTTTGTTATTAGTGTACTTGCCAAGCAACTTCAAAATTTATTTAAAGTAGACATTAGTTACATAGTTGCATACTGTTTCAGTTTTTACGGAGATAAAAGCCAGTTTAGGTATCAGTGTGTTGCAAACACATTTAAACAATTTTGGTCCAAAATAATTGTCCACAATAATTATACAATTGGAATGACTGACTCAATAATAATTAATTTCATATGTCAGAGCGAAGTAAAATTATTGCTATTTATTTGTTTTTATTCCAAATGCATGGCCTACTCTTCAAGACCAAATATTTTAAATGGCTTTTTAGGATACTTGGGCATATTTTACTCATCGGGTGCAAAAGATAAATAAATTATTAGTTGTTTTACATGAAATGAAATGAGTTGGGTCTATTCAGGATTTTGAGTGGAAAAATGTTTGAATCAAAAGTGTTTAAATGTGTTTGCAACACACTGATACTTAAACTGGCTATTATCTCTGGAAAAACTGCAACATTATGCAACTATGTAACTAATTTCAATCTTAAATAAATTTTGAAGTTACTTGGCAAGTTTACTAATAATAAAATAACAAAACATTCTCCAGTGGCGTAACGTTTATGAAAAAATCAAGAAAAAAAAAGAAAAATTAAAAGTTGATGTACTTAACTCAAATTTCATATTTAGATTACTTTTTTAATTTGGAATACCTTTTCCTTATAGGATTTTGCTGTATCTTTATAAATTGAGGTAGTTTACTCTTGACGCGATTTCGGAAAAATGACATTTGTGCGCCCACACTAAAAGCAGTACGGAAAATATGAAATACTTATTTACTGTTTTAGGGCAAGCACCAACTTTTATCAAGAATAAAATTTTCTGAGAAATCAATAATAAAAAAGTTTCCCATATGTTGCATACTTTTTTGGACACACTGTATATCAGGGTTGCCAGACCGTTTGGCTCGATTTCCCCAGTCGAAATTTAAAAATCCCTCAAATTTAGGACTTTTTGGAAAAAATCCCCCAAAAACTAATTTTGTTCTTTTCGTAGATTAAGATATGTTATTCCTGGATTTTAATAATTTTTCGTTGCTAAAATATTTTCCCCACATCTCTAAAATTCCCCCAAAATAAGCTCTCTTACAAATAAAGCCTCAAGAACTAGAAAATATTTAATGCAAATAAAAACTGCTTTGTCCAGGAAATTTTTTATTTTTCAAATGAACGAGAACTTATAACCAACAGTAAAAACAAGATTAAAAAAGAGAAGGTGTGTGCTTAAGACCGTCCGACAGGAGTGAAAACTCCAATAAATGGCGTCAGCACAGCTTGGACATAAAAATTAGTAAAACATATTTTTTTTTGCATTTTATGATCAGAATAATTGGTTTTTTTGTGTATTTATCTGATTTTGTGATTTAAGAGATCAGATTTGAATCGAGTCGCGTCAAACTTAAAATCCCCTGTTATTCCCCAGGTAAATATTGTTTCCCCAGTAGAAATCCCCAGAATAAAATATCCCCGAAAAATACCCCAAAAAAAAATAAATCCCCTAATTTTTGGGGAAAATCCCCTAATCTGGCAACCCTGCAATATATTTCGGTCGACCCGTGATGACTCATAATTGCTGCTGCCTGGCTGCAGTGCCGTGGTCGTACCTCCAAAGATCATTCGCGAACACTCACAGGGATCAGGCCCTAAGTATCTGTTCTGGTACCCAGACCAGCCTAACCTTTTTAAGCTTTGCAAGTTCAATCAGCCAGCACTCCATTACCAACAAGGAGCGCGTGCGGAGCGACTTAAGCGCCATGAGTGCGGCCTTGCATTCGAAGCAGAAGAAAATCCTCCCGACACCGACATTGAGACTTAATGTCTCCCAGACCCCCCAACATGATCGCAAACATTTTCGCTTGGAAAACCGTAGTGTGCTCGCCTAGTGGGGCGGATAATTCCCGCCCAGGGCCTCACAGAACGCACCAGCTCCGGACAGTGTTTCCATTCTGGACTCGTCTCCAGGATCCCGTCCTTGTTTCCATCCAATCCTTCTTCGTAGGGAAGAGGAAGTTTAGCCCCTCCTGGAAGCTTCTCTCAGAGACCATCGCGTCACCTAGCATACCCAGGATAGTTAGATCCCCAGACAAGCCCCGCCATAGACCACAATTGCCATGGCAGGAACCATTATCCCTCCACATCAGCCAATCTCATGGCCGCTATAGCCGCCGCGTGCCTCACCCAGTTCACCGACCAATTTAAATGTTTTTGGTACCACCAGCGCCTTCAGGGCGCTTGTGGGCGCCGTCCTCATGGCCCCGGTGATGCAGAGGCACGCAATGCGTGGTAATTTGTCCAGCACCAGTCTAGATGCTGTTTTCATGGATCTTGGCCACCAAAGGACCGCTTCGTGCATGGGCAATAATTGTTCTATAGATCCACAACATAGTTTTCGGCCCAAGTTCCTAGGTCCCCCCAGCGCCCTACGGCAAGCCCACTTCCTTAAAGGTCAGTTTGGAGGCCAACCAGATACCCAGATTTGACGCATTTCTTGGCCACAAGAGGGGTCCCTTGGAACGTGATGTTGAGAGATGCTTTAAGCTTCCTTTTCTTGGTAAAGATGACCATCTCTACCTTGTTGGGATTCGCCCTGAGTTCACTATCCCTACACCAATGCGAGAACCTTTTCAGTGGTTCCCCCAGAAGCGTCTTCAATATCCCCACCTCAGCACTTTGTGCCATAATGACAACGTCGTCTGCATAGGCCTGTACCTATGTAGAGCATGAGATCTATATCCCATGCTCTACTCTCAGGATTCTTAGGATCTCATCCACCACTAGACACAGGAAGGAAGGGGGAAAAGACCCCCTAAGGACATCTCCGCGATGACTGAATCCTAACCACCTCATCTCCCAGCCTAGCCTCAACCCTCCGCCCGGTTAGCATGGAGCGGATCCAGCTCGTTAGGACCGGACTTTCGTATCGGTGTAGTTGTTCCTTCCCGCCTTGGGAATGAACACCACTCTGCTGTGCCTCTAGGGCTCCGGCACATACCCGTGTGCGATGGAGGTCCTGAAAAGGTCCATATAATGCTTCCGTCACGCTGCAGCAGCGCCCATCCGTATCTGCCGCCTTAAACTGGGAAAGATTTCAATTGCCCACCTTAGTCTAGGTGTAAAGAGTCTAGGGAACACATAGGAGGAGCTCCAAAAATTTCCGAGCGAAAGAATTAGGCAAGTCCGAGTTCGACGAAAATCAGCCGCCGGGGGTTTTCGGTGATGAGACGACCGAATCTGGACATTAGAAAGTCGATGCCCCTAGGGGCGAGACTGAGCGAAAGAGAAAAAGGCGATTTGATGTCCGAAAGGGTTGACGTTCGGCAGGGATGTTCGGCGGGCGCCCCTTAAACCGCTAAAAAATGGAACCTAGGGGCTCCATTTAGGGGTCGATATTTTGCGACGTCCAAAATTATAGTGTTGGTCAATTTTGTTCGGCGGGCGGTCCTATACACGAAAAAAGACATTTTTGGGGCCTAGAGGCTCCATTTAGGGGCTGATATTTTGCGACGTCCAAAATCATCGTTTTGGTCAATTTTGTTCGGCGGGCGGTCCTATACACGAAAAAAACATTTTTGGGACCTAGGGGTTCATTTAGGGGCCGCGGGGATTTGACGTCCGAATGGGTTCAAATTCAAGTTCGGGGGGTTTTCGACGATGACGAGTTCGAATCTGACGTCGGCGGGAACCTACCGCAAATAGGTTCCGCGATAGGAGCCGGACGAGGTCGAATTTTGGTGATGGGCGAACGAGACCCTCCAAAGAGCACCCTCACGCATTTGACATAAAAAAGCATTCTGCGTGATTTGCGATCCGACGAACCCATTTCTCGTAATCGGGCCCCATCGATTTCGAAAACGGAAAATCGCCATAGTGGACGTGTAGGATTTTTAAAAATTTAATTTTTACGTTAATGACATGTAAATGGACCCCTTTAATCGATTCCGTCATAAAAACGGGTATTTAAAAAAAAAATCGAAAATTTCTTTAAAAAATCGAGATTTTCAGAAAATCGGCTATAGTTCGAAAACGGTAACAGTTAGAGATAAACTTTAAATGGGATAAATATGGGTATCGTCGGGTACTATAATGTGTCGTATCCAGTTTGATTGTACGACGTTTCGTTTTTTTTTTTAATTGACCAAACGTGATTTTCATATTTTCGCCTTTTTCTCGGTAACGAAAAGAGGTATCGGTAAATTGGTTTGCGCCGGTATTTGCGTCGTTTTAAGGTCCATCGAAAAGTTCCTATACAGCTTTTCGATAGGAGTTTAAATAAGGTAGGTATTCGATAAAATGTAAAGTTCGTCTGAAAATTTTCATTTTTCTGGGATCTGAAATTTTGTGTATTGGGGAAAGTGAGCTCGGAATAGAATTCGTCTTTAGACAAGTCCGAGTTCGACGAAAATCAGCCGTCGGGGGTTTTCGGTGATGAGACGACCGAATCGGGACATTAGAAAGTCGAGGCCCCTAGGGGCAAGGCTGTGCGGAAGAAAAAAAACGATTTGACGTCCGAAATGGTTGACGTTCGGCAGGGATGTTCGGCGGGTGACCCTTAAACCGTTAAAAATATCTGCCCCTAAATGAGGGGCTCCATTTAGGGGCAGATATTTTGCGACGTCCAAAATCATAATTATATTTGTTTGGGTTAAGGGCGGGTTAAATTTCAGTTAGTTTGGGTTAGTATAGGTAGCGCGATCGTCTTAATGCGCTTGTTTGGCTAGTTAAAGTAGTTTTGATTATTTTTGCTTAATCTGGAATCCGGAAGACAAGCGCGCGAAGCGCGCTTGTCTTTACTTTGGTTAATTGTTAGTTTGAGTAGCGCGCTCGTCTCAATGCCCTTGTTTGGCTAGTTAAAGTTACTTTCGATTATTTTTGCTTAATCTGGAATACGGAAGAAATTTTCGGAGCTCCTCCTGTGTGTTTCCTAGACTCTTGTGTCTAGGTGACCATCTTTTTGGCAGTACCAAAGTCAGCCCTAATGCTGAACACTACCCGAACCCCACCTCTCCAGCCCTCGCCTGTTGAGCCAGGGAAGTGTGTGGTCAGTAGCTGGTGCAGAGTATCCGCCGGTGACGACGTACAGCCTCCACCTGGCTTACGGACACTGCCCAATTTTACGACTGGGTCCCCTGACAGCACCTTGCAGAGCCCAGCAGCGGCCGGGGCTTGGGACACCCTTCTACAGTAGGCCCTCCAGGCACTCCTTCGCGAGCCCCTCAGCTCTTTCTTGTACTGCCCCAGGGCCCCTTTATATAGGTCCCAGTCAGTATCAACCCCGCTGTGTCTAGCCCTATTAAAGAGCTTCCTCAGCTGTTTCCTAAGGGTTTCCAGGGGTGGAATTCCACCAAGGAGTTTTCCCATTCCAATATCGTTTAGTCACAGAGGGCAGCTGCTTGCGAAAGCCCCGGCATTTACTCGGCATGTCCCTTAGCTCCTCCCTATAGAGGTCCAAGTTGGTTGCTGGGGTTTCTAACCTCCTCAGCTTTCGCTGAGGAAGGGCCCAGTTCTATGGCAATGTATCTGTTGTCAGACATCGAATCCTCCACCGACACACCCCATTTCGTAATATCCGGGAACAATGCCCTGGTGCACAGAGTCAAGTCTATGACCGAGCTTTGTCCCGTAGTAAAGAAAGTGGGCACACTCCCTCTATTGGCCACCTGTAGCCACACAAAGGCAATGAACTCCACCAATCATTCCCCTCTCCGATTGGACCCAGCACTGCCCCACACTATGTGGTGCGCGTTGATATCACATGCAGTAGTGGGATCTTAACCTCCTCGCAGTAGGTAACCAGATTAATAATTCCCTCCGGCGGGCAGGGTTGATCGGCTGGGAAGTACGCTGACGCTAGTCTCTGCACACCTGCGCTTGTAGGTATCTTAACTAGGATAGGGTCCAGTTCCTTGGTAGCCTTATCCCTTAAGAAAAAGACCTCCAGCCCCACTGACAATATACCTGCTTTAGGGCCCCCAGGGTCGGGTTCGGTGTATACAACACAGATCCCGCTATGGACAGCCCCTTTACTCTCGATATGACAATCCAAGGTTCCTGGATAAATACAATTACTGTACCCTGCTCTACTATATTCCTGCATAGGTGGGCCGTAGCAGCCCTACTATGCTGAAGATTTATCTGGAGAATAGACATGGTAAACACCCACCCTTCGTTCGTTGAGTTCGTTCTACAGAGTGACCCCTCAGTCTGAGTCAGACTGACGGAGCTATTCCTTCGACGCACTCTCCGGAGGGGTTCAACTCTGCACTAGCTCCTAACTGCGGAGCGGCTAGCGGCGATCCCACCATGGCAGAACCGGCAGCTAGCTTCCAGATCTACGCCCATGACGAGCTCACCCTCGAGGCCCTCCTTCGGAGAGCTCCCACCTGGAACGAGCTGCTGGCTCCTACTCGTGTCCCGACCCCAGTGCGGCCAGAGTTACCTTACCTGCACCGCTAGACAGAACAGGAGAGAGCCCCTGGCCGCAATGGTGTCAACGGATCTATAGTCCACCCCCATCACGATCCAGGAGCCCTACTCCGTTGACCTCTTCCACTCTCCGGAGTCGGCAGTTTAAACCGTTCTGGACCTCAAGGCAGCGGACTATCGCATTGGAGACGTCCGCCCCCTGCCAGGAATCCAGACCGCCACCCTTCCGAGCCTCACCCCTTGCGGGTTCACCTCGACCAGGTTAGCGACTCCCCAAAGCGTGATATTAATCAGCTCCCTGCGGATCCACCCCTTGGTCCTCGTCATCCGCAATGATCAGGATATGGCCCCGCCACACTCTGATCGTGCGAATCTTCGGGGGAGCTACATCTTCCCTCATTATGCTCAGCACGTCCTCGGGAGACAGGCTTGTTTCCTGCCACCGAAAACCGACCAGGACCCTCGGTCCCTCCGCCCCGCCGTGACCACCTGAGCGTATGACTGCGGGGCCCCTTGTGTGGAGCCACTCGCGGGTCCCTCTCTTTTAGGACCCACCTTCTGCTGGCCTTGCCCGTGTGCCTTCTTATTGGCCCCTGACCCGAGGTTTTTTCCTTTTCCCGTCCGCCGTTTCTGGAGTGCTTCCTAAAGAACTCTCCGACGACGGCGTGTCTAGTCGTGTCTGGGCCAAGGACGAGCTCGCTGCCAGTCCAGCCGCCAGGAGCCTCTTCCTTTTCGCCCTCTTTTTCTGAGATCCGCTCCTGTTTTGGAGCGGACCTTCTCAGTTACGCTGGCTAAGGGCCTAGCCGTGGTCGAGTCCAAGTCCCTTCTCTGCTAGCAGAGGTAGCAGTCGTTCCCCCTGAAGGTCCCAGCTGCTCATCGCCTCACAGGGGGGCATTCCTTGTGATAGGGAACCCTTTTCGAATCCCCCATTTTATTTTTGTTTTTGCCCTTATGTTTCTTTTATAGTAAGTTCCACGAGTATGGGGGAAACAACGATCACCAGCCAAGGAGCCCCCACTTGGTCAGAAGGCAAAAATTAAACTGGGTGTGCCCGGTACCCCGAGTTTAGTCGGCTATCGGCTGAATAGACCCCCAGCCATTCATCCCTTCGACGCCGACCAAAGGATTGGGGGAGTTTTTTATGGCTGTCTCCATCCACTTGGCCCAGTCAATTAAGCCAAGGCCCCCATGCTCCCCACCTCGTCGAGGATCATTGCGAGCCAAGTGGTTTACCATATGTGTCGTGAGCTGGTCCGCGGCCGGCTGTTCGGTCAGCATGTTGGGTGGTTTATAACCCTCAGTCGCCTTTATTTCCCGGCAGATCAAGTACACCTAATGGCAGTCCTGGCCCTCCTTTTATCCGCCTCCCGGGGACGAGCTTAAGTAGCTCAATCCCTGAGGAAATTTTACTCATTTGGGCGATAAAAAAACGCTTCGAAACATTTTCTTTTTTTTCTATTTATTTAAAAGAAACTAACATATGCCATGTTTTTATATCTTCCAGTCGGTGGCGTTCGATTTTCAGTCAAATACTTCGTCACGAAAGTTCTTTTTTCAAGAACCTTGATTTTATATGCTTTTGGAAAAAAGCAAAGGCAGCAACAGCAAAATTATTTTTTTTTAGATTTTCTGAAGGATTCGAAAGGATCACCTGCAATGCTAAAAATTTCCTTCCTCGGTGTTCAGTGAGATAAACTCTTTTAGCCTAAATTCTACCTACAATCAATAATCAAAATACACCTTCGGGTTATAGGCAACAAAAGTAAGTGGTTTGCTGACTTTTTAATAGACTATATATTATCTTAACGCAAAATTAGAACAAAAATTAGAAACCTCGCGGCCTTACTAGATACACAAAATAAATAGTTGGTACTACTATTATAGCGACCTCAACTTTACACATTATACACAAATTCCACTACATCGGATCCATATTCCCTATTACTAAGACATATTTGTTACACATTGCCATTAATGGTCTATTATTACGGCATCACACTAATTAACTATTACTATGACCTCAGATGTCACAATATAAACATAAACTCACGTATATCTTTGGTTCTACGGAGTGTATGGACGCCAGAGTCCTATTGCAACAAAACACATATTTTTTCGGTCACGTCTAACCCATGAATGGCCATGTGGCCACAATCGATGATCAGGATGGTGAGGCCACAGTAATAGTAATAAGAATAAGAAAATATCGTAAAAAATTACATATACATTAAAGGGCGTTAAAAGGAAAAAAGGCAGCTGATCAAAAATATAGCATGGCAGGTGTAATGAAAACAATTAGCCCTTTGCGGTCGGCAAGTCTCCATAGTAAAGTGACTATAGATCGTTGGCATCTATAACATGCCCACCACTGCGCTCGTCATACTCATGCAACTGAATTTGCGTAGAGGTCGTCAGCTGTTTTGCAATGGTCTAATTTTTATGCAAACATATATTTATTTGTTTATATTTATTTTATTTATTATTACACAGACTTCATATTTGGCAAAAGTAAAGAATGATCCCTAGATATTCCAAAAAATTAAAATTGTGGTAAATATTCTTACTACAAACCGTGTGGTAATAACCTAAAAAACAGTGTTCTTTTACATAATTTTTTTCTATAGTTTTTGAACTTTCATTTTTTAGTAAAAATTTTAAAATTAAACAATTTTCTTGATTTTTTAAAAACTAACACACTTATTTCTAGGAAAAACAAAACGCATTTATCTAAAGTTCTTTCAGTATGATATTTTTCAAAACATTCTCCTGGATGCAATGCCGGGTTACCAGGACATGTTTTACAAAAATAAATTGTAGTTTTTCGCCCACCAGGTTTTGATCTAACAATTCAGCATCGTATAGTGCAGCAATGACTAACGATCCACAATACTTGAAAACGACCGCAAAGGGTTAGGGAATACTTGATACCAAAAAATCTTCATGATTATGCTAAAAAAAAAGATTGATAAAAAAGCATAGCAGTACCTAAAAATAATAATAATTTGCAATACAGATCATAGACAAAAGCAAATATATGGAACTTCATGAGAAGAGCTACCAGCTCATTTATGTAGGCCACATTAAGGAGGTGTCCTAGACATTCAATAAGCACCCTGAAGAAGGCATGGAAATCGCCTGTATGGGGCGCGGGCTACCTCATCACAAATCAACAATACGTCAGCTCCAGATGAACTGAAAGTATTCAACCCATAGACTCTTTTATAATAACTAGTGTGTTACCAGCAGCATGGAGAGAGAAAGGTATTTATAATTGGGCAACGCTGGTATTTACAGTGTGGAAACCATATACAGTAGGGTGGAGTGAAAAATGATTTTTTTTTGATTTCTTTGATGTAATAGTTACAAAAAGTTTCCATTAGGAACACATATTATCCATACCAATTTTTGTTTTAATCGCTTTATATTTAGAGGGTCCGCCAGACCCACCAATGTTAGAAAAAAAGTTGAAAATTGCAATTTTTTTAAATTCGTATTTCAAAAATTATACTCAGGTTAGCCATATACGCAATACTAATACTAATGGTAATTGCTCATTCACTTACGACAGGCACGGACTAAGTACGGGGCTCGAATTAAAGGAATTAAATAAAATAGTAAAACGTTATATTTAAAGCCGCAGCCGTGGCGGAAGGCGGTCCCTCTAAATGATTGATCGCAATTACCATTAGTAGTAGTATTGCATATATGACTAACCTGAGTATAATTTTTGCTATTAGTAACATTTACACGTAAAGAATGCAGTTATATACGAATTTAAAAAAGTTGCAATTTTCAACTTCTTTTCTAACATTGGTGGGTCTGGCGGACCCTCTAAATATAAAGCGATTAAAACAAAAATTGGTATGGATAATATCTGATAATAATGGAAACTTTTCGTAACTATTACATCAAAGAAATCAAAAAAAATATTTTTTCACTCCACCCTAATATACAGGGTTACAAATTCCTGGATGACCATTGGGATCTCAGAAATCATAAGAGATACAACAAAGGTTATGCTCCGAAGATATTCGGAAAAAATCGAATATTAGCAGTTCATTTGTTACTTTCAGTTTATTGGAACTACTTTATCTGCTCTATAAGATAGTGTTATCAAATTTCATAGCCGACGTTCGAATACTGGGCCTCCTATTTTTTTTTCTTTAATACGGACCCGCATTTTTATTTCGACTTTCAAAAGAGCTTGTAGTTTTTCAGTAAGAACAGACACATCACCATTGATAGTTTTTGGAAGTTTGAAGGTGATAATTACAATATCATCAAAAAATGCCCCTTTGATTTGTGCTGTAACTATTATTCGTCTTAAGAGCAAAAATCAAATTGAACGGAAGTATCCCCAGAAAAAGTAATCCAGAGGATTCAGGTCCCGACTTCTGGCAAGCGATAGCACTGGTTATCGGTTTTCGGTCGATTTATTTGGAAACATTGTATTAAACAGTTATTTATTGTCACCATAAGTGTTGCAAGATGTTTACCCAACAAACACAACATACAGCAACTATACAGTTACTGCATTACAAGTGCCGCCCAAATGCAGCACATAAATTATTGTATTAAAACTGCAGGGTTTCTGTATTGAAAATACAGCATTTTTAAAAATGCAGTATTGAATATACAGCTGCTGTACAGTTTTTGTACAACAAAATTGAACAAAAACGAAACGATATGATCTCATATGATATGCAGCGACTGATGTGCAGTAACCGTGAAGTAATAATGGCTGCAATATATAAATAGCTTGAATATCTCATTCGGCAGCTGCGCGAACCGATCTTGGGATCGGTCGGTACGTGTCGTCAGTCATGTTGTTTTGTTTTAAGTATAATATTTGTTTGTTGCATAAAAAAGTTTTGGTCTGTTTTATGGCTTGTTGTGTGGTAAATTTTTATTGCTCTTCTGGTTCTTGTGCTAATTTAGCTGTAAATCCTATTTTGACTGATTTTTTTGTTTTGAGTTGACTTTGTTGTAAGTGTGAAGACTGAGTGTTAGTATCGACATGATGCATTCCCAACAAGATAAAATAAGGTATGCTACCTGAAAATTAGACTGATCTGTGTGTCTAGTTAAATTTTTAGATAGGTAGTGCGGGTTCTTTTAATGTAAAACTGGAATAAACAGAAAATAGTGAAAAATATCAAGGCAGTGTTAGGTGCCTATATGCATAAGCTACAACTATAAAAATATTGCTGCGTAGAAACTGTATTACGAAGTGGCACAGTGGCTGCAAATACACTGTATATTGACTGCACAGTTACTGCAGTACGTACAACCTCTGTAAAGATGCTGCATAGAAACTGCACAAATGAAGTGGCACAGCTGCACAGTGGCTGTACTTCAGTGGCAGTTTGAACTGTACAGCGTCGCTGCAGTTCAGCAGGACATATACGGCTCGTTTCGATACAGTTACTGCACCACTATCGCTGCACTTCAGCGCAGCGATAGTGGTGCAGTTTTGTTACGCCACATGCCAACCCACAAATTAAAACTCACAACCGCCTGCAGAGGGCTGCGTTAAAACTTCGCCTCCGCGATGATTTGAATTCTTCATTTTCTCCGAGATTTCCTATCGACCAGTAGTACTCATTATGCCTATCAAACATGGCGTTAGTTATACTAACTGAATATGCACAAATATATAAAAATAATAAATAAATATACCCAAGCTACGTCTACTTTATTAAAAACCCAGTATGTCGACCGTATCTGTCATCCTCGTTTACCTAAAAAATGCATACAGACCGCAAGTTTCTTTAATATTGTCGATATTGCTCTGATCGCAAATATCGCTACCACATCTCACCCTACTCCCAGATTACATTAAAAACAAAGAATTGTCATCAGTAATGTTATTACAAAGCCATTATCTAGCCTTCTATTACCCGGTTTAAGTGTCTGGCTGCTGGCTTATGTGGATTTTGTATGGCCATTACCTATTAGAATGCAAGGTTCTCTATATTCGCATTCGAAGAGTTAGCAGCGCATTTTCTAAATGCCTAGTTGAAACTCTGACAGCATTATTCACCGTGAAGAAGAAATACCTCAAGAGTGAAATTAATATAAAGTCAATAATATCTTTCAAAACTTATAGAATTTAAATACTTTGTTCTTCATCTGGACCTATTCGACGGCCATATTTATGTCCAGGTTTGCCAAAGCTCCCAAATCTCATAACATTTGTATAAAGTTTGGCAAATGATTTCTCGCGCGGTTGCAATCGCTTAAGATATTGATTCAGTTACCGTTCATCTACGAATGTGTTAAAAATTACCTCAACTTTTAACCTTATTTGATTGAGCACTAAACTGCACAATTTTATCACAATTTACGCTTTTCCGTATAGCTTAGTTTCTGAGATCCCAATGGTCAATTTAGAACACCCTATACATCGATTAAAATTAAAATAAAACCTTTAAATATATACTACAGTAATTTATTCAAAATTAAAGCAAATTCTAACAATAAGTTAACTATCAAACGTACTTTCTACCAGTCGTATACAAGATTAAGGCTGAAAGTTTCGGAATGTTGGGCTGTGATACCTTTTACATACCAGCAAACAGTCAAAAACGCCCCTAAGTAATTTTATTCAATAACTTACATGTCTAATTTATTGCTCTCAATTCGATTTAAAATTTTCTTAAAATAACCACATGCTCATTCTAACTAACTTGCTATGCAAAAATGCTTATACAGTGAAATTATTCGTTCAATGACATCATTAAACACAGAACACTTACAGTTATTTAAATTTAAATATTTAGAAGATCAAGGAAATTTGATCCTATTTATGTTACCGTGCTTAATGACACGTACTTACTTCTAATTCTAATAATTATATTTCCAGATTATAATTGTAAATTGTAATAATTGTGTTTAGTCAAAAACGAGGTCAAAAATTATCTTCATCAATTTAATAATAATGGCCAAAAGTTTCAAAGCTACATAGTTAATGGATAAAATCAGAATTCTCAAAAGTGTTTTAGAAGACTTAAGATAACCATGGAACAAAACTAACACATTGTCACACACATCTACCATAAATTTTTGTAATAATTATATTTTTCTATAAGATTGCTTATATATTATAATTTTTTCTATAAGATCGCTTGTCGTTTTAATTATTTCAATAGTTACCTTTGCTTGGAAATCTTGCAACAGTAATGGTTTTTGTGTTGTCAGGTAGGTTTATAACTGGCCTTTTGTGTCGATTTTTACCTGACATGTCTGTCAAGTGAAGGTAAATAATGAAACATTTTGACAAGAGGTAAAGAAAAACAACTTCTCGAGTTAAAGATGGATCAATAATGGTTGATATCAAAGCTAGTAGCAGAAACAATTTTTTTGATCATATAGATGCTAAAAGTAGGTACATTATAAAAGATAAATGGGTGGAAACCAGAAGTCGGACCAATAAGTTTTAAAAGTCTATCAGGTTGATCGAAGAAAGACTCAACGTGTAATTACTTTTATAACTTGAACATAAGTTGTCTAGACGCGAACTGAAAACAATTTGATATAATTGCACGACATTTTTTTTACATTTTAATAAACTAATTACTTCTGTGATAAGAACATTTTAGATAGGAACTTACTTGGCTTTCAAGTAGAATATTAAACACCCTGCACGAAGTTTACAACAAGGAATTATGAACCAAATACATTAATTTATCTGCAAGAGATAAACCTAACCTATACAGTATCATGAAATAGTCATAGATCAGAATTAAACAGCATAAAAGGCAAAGTTTTTACACCGAAGATGAATCCGCCACAACAATACAGAACATATCTACATATTATATTAGCAAGCTGAGTATATTTAGGATACATAGTTTGATATGATAATTTACATTATCAAAAATATTGAGCCAAATATATAAATATTAATTATCTAGCCTAACATCCAAAATCTTAAATTTTCTCTGATAAAGCGGATCTATAATTCAGCCAATGTAAATGTAATAATAAGGATAGGTAAGTGATTTCAACTTCAAATCTGGGAATTACAAGATTTAATTATTTTCTGCAGTATTTGTTTGTATTTCACTAAGAAACTATGATATTAATACAATAGATGAATATTTCTCTAAGATAGTATAATAAATAGTACCCACATAACATTAAAAGCACATTCATATTCTTAATATATTCCCCTAAAGTGCGATGAGGAATATTCTTTATAGTAGATTTATGTCACGTGCTACGAACATCTTCTTAAAGAACATTCCACATCGGATATGCAAAGAACGTACTTAGGAAATTATGAGATGCTCATAATATCTTCTCAAAAATATTCTCGAAGATTACGTGCCAAGAATATATTTTGAAGCATATTCCTATAACGAATATTCTTATCACCTGAATGAAATATAACAAAAATCAGGTGTTCTATGTTTTCTGAAAGATTACATTTTGTGTTTGCTACTCATCAAATGAAATAAATCATTTTCACTTATTTGTACCGGCGTGGTTAATTATGGCATTTTGCAACTGTTCGAATTTCGAATATAAATATACCTCTATAAAAAAAGGCTCCATTGTACTGGACCTACAATACATATTGTATAATCATTGCGACGTAATGAGTGTCTAGTTTTTAACGGCTTTTATAGGGTATTTGCAAGGGTATTTGTTGACTCGAGCATTGCTCTCGCACCATGTCTTCGCGATGCAATCAATTTTCCGCAAGAGGCCTCGTGGTCGAGAGGTCTAGATGGTTAGGTCTCAATTCGGCGGCTATCGGCGCGAGGCGGCGGCCCGGATTCAAACTCCGTTGCTTTTTTATTTAAATGAAAAATATACCTTTTGAGGACATGAGAAGCATTTTTTGCAATAATGTAATGCGCACATTCTTAGTAAGTTGTACATCACATGCATAGCACATATATGGGCACCTGATACTGATGTCCTGTAATATATTCTTAGCATATGCTATACTGATCTTGAATGCTTTTTAGGGAGATTCTTAGCATATCTTCATGTCGCAAGAGAATATTATTATCAGGTGCTAAGCATGCAAAAATGTTATCTGGGTAAGTACATATAGGAATAGTTTTAATGCAAACTCGGTAATTCTAGGGATACTCTTAGAAAGATGTTTTTGCACACAAAAGTGTAGAAAAGAACGATATACTAATCCTAAGGGGATAAGAATAGCAGTTAATTTTGGTTAACGGGCCACAAAATGTATAACCTAACACGGGGTCTCATGGGGGTTAAGCCCAATCGACTTTTTCTTTACGTTTCGCTTTGCAAGAAATATAATTCAATTTGAAGAAAAACCAAGGATATCTGAAAGTGTTTGTCAATGTTCTTTTGACACTGTCTAGTTCTTAAACGGCACCCCGAATTACGTTATTCGATTGGGAGCGAAATATCCAAAAAAGAACAGGATCTAAGATATAACTCCACAATAACAATAAAACACGTAAGTAATTCAATATTACTTATATATATATATATA